>CP136055.1:12750000-12932500 GCA_032464435.1 Aegilops umbellulata | reverse complement strand
GACATCCTTACTACATCCAATGGTTCAACAACAGCGGCAAGGTTAAGGTAACATGTACTGTTCGTGTGCATTTTAGTATCTCTACATATGCTGATTATGTTGATTGTGATGTGGTACCTATGCAAGCATGTTCCTTATTACTTGGTAGACCATGGCAATTTGATAAAAATTCTGTACACCATGGTAGAAACAATCAGTATACTCTTGTTCATAAGGATAAAAATATTACTTTGCTTCCTATGACGCCTGATTCCAGTTTGAAAGATGATACTAATAGAGCTAATAAAGCAAAACAGGAGAAAAATAAGAGTGAAAATCAGATTATGGCAAAAGAATTTGAGCAACAAATGAAGCCTAATAATAAACCATCTAGTGTTGCTTCTGAAATTAAATTGAAAAGTGCATGTTTACTTGCCAGCAAATCTGATATTGATGAGCTAGATTTTAGCTAATCTGTTTGCTATGCTTTTGTGTGCAAAGAGGCATTATTTTCATTCGAGGACGTGCCTTCCTCTTTGCCCCCTGCTGTCACTAACATTTTGCAGGAGTTCGCTGACGTCTTCCCACAAGACGTGCCACCGGGATTACCACCTATTCAAGGGATTGAGCATCAAATTGACTTAATTCCCGGTGTATCGCTACCCAACCATGCACCATATCGTACCAATCCAGAGGAGATGAAGGAGATTATGCGTCAAGTACAGGAGCTGCTCGACAAAGGTTATATACGCGAATCTCTTAGTCCTTGTGTTGTTCCTATTATACTAGTGCCAAAAAAGGATGGTACGCCGCGTATGTGTGTTGATTGTAGAGGCATTAATAATATTACTATTCGTTATCATCATCCTATTCCTAGGCTAGATGATATGCTTGATGAATTGAGTGGCTCTACAATATTCTTCAAAGTTCATTTGCGTAGTGGATACCATCAAATTCGTATGAAATTGGGAGATGAATGGAAAACAACATTTAAAACTAAGCTTGGTTTATATGAGTGATTAGTCATGCCTTTTGGGTTAACTAATGCACCTAGTACTTTCATGAGACTAATGAACGAAGTTTTACGTGCTTTCATTGGACGATTTGTGGTAGTCTATTTTGATGATATACTGATTTATAGCAAATCTTTGGAAGAAAATTTGGAACATTTACGTGCTGTTTTTATTGCTCTACGTGATGCACGTTTGTTTGGTAACCTTGGGAAGTGCACCTTTTGCGCCGACCGAGTATCTTTACTTGGCTATGTTGTTACGACATAGGGAATTGAAGTTGATAAAGCCAAGATTGAAGCTATTGAGAGTTGGCTGCAACCCAAAATGGTCACACAAGTGAGGAGTTTTCTTGGACTCGCTGGTTTCTATAGGCATTTTGTGAGAGATTTTAGCACCATTGCTGCACCTCTCAATGAGCTTACAAAGAAGGATGTGCCTTTTGTTTGGGGTACCGCACAGGAAGAAGCCTTCACGGTATTGAAAGATAAGTTGACACATGTTCCTTTACTCCAACTTCCTGATTTCAATAAGACTTTTGAGCTTGAATGTGATGCTAGTGGAATTGGATTAGGAGGTGTTTATTACAAGATGGCAAACCTGTTGCATACTTTTCTGAAAAATTGAGTGGGCCTAGTCTGAAATATTCTACTTATGATAAAGAATTATATGCTCTTGTTCGGACCTTAGAAACATAGCAACATTATTTATGGCCCAAAGAATTTGTTATACATTCTGATCATGAATCTTTGAAACACATTAAAAGTCAAGCAAATCTGAACCGTAGACATGCTAAATGGGTTGAATTCATTGAGACTTTCCCTTATGTCATTAAACACAAGAAGGGTAAAGAAAATGTTATTGCTGATGCATTGTCTCGTCGTTATACTATGCTTTCACAAGTTGACTTTAAAATATTTGGTTTGGAGACCATCAAAGATCAATATGTGCATGATGCTGAATTTAAAGATGTATTGCAGAATTGTAAAGAAGGTAGAACATGGAACAAGTTCGTCGTTAATGATGGATTTGTGTTTCGTGCTAACAAGCTATGCATTCCAGCTAGCTCCGTTCGTCTTTTGTTGTTGCAGGAGGCGCACGGAGGAGGACTAATGGGACACTTTGGCGTGAAGAAGACGAAGGACATACTTGCTACACATTTCTTTTGGCCAAAGATGAGAAGGGATGTTGAATGTTTTGTTGTAAGCTGCACTACATGTCAAAAAGCTAAGTCACGACTCAATCCTCATGGTTTATATATGCCTTTGCCTGTACCTAGTGTTCCTTGGGAGGATATATCTATGGACTTTGTTTTAGGTTTACCTCGAACAAAGAAGGGGAGGGATAGCATATTTGTTGTCATGGATAAATTCTCGAAAATGGCACACTTTATACCATGTCATAAAAGCATGATGCTGTTAATGTTGCTGATTTGTTCTTTCGTGAAATTATTCGCTTGCATGGTGTGCCACATACTATCGTTTCATATCGTGATACTAAATTTCTTAGCCATTTTTGGAGATGTTTATGGGCTAAGTTGGGGCCTAAACTGCTTTTTAGTACTACATGTCACCCCCAAACTGATGGACAAACTGAAGTAGTCAATAGAACATTGTCTACTATGCTTAGGGATGTTTTGAAGAATAATAAGAAAATGTGGGAAGAATGCTTGCCTCATATTGAATTTGCTTATAATCGTTCATTGCATTCTACTACTAAGATGTGCCCTTTTGAAATTGTGTATGGTTTCCTACCTCGTGCACCTATTGATTTGTTGCCTCTTCCATCTTCGGAGAAGGTTAATTTTGGTGCTAAACAATGTGCTGAATTGATTTTAAAAATGCATGAGTTAACTAAGGAAACAATTGAGCGTATGAATGCTAGATATAAACTTGCGGGAGATAAGGGTAGAAAACATGTTGTGTTTGCACCTGGAGATCTTGTTTGGTTACATTTGCGTAAGGATAGATTTCCCAATTTGCGCAAATCAAAGCTAATGCCATGTGCTGCTGGTCTTTTTAAGGTGTTAGAGAAAATAAATGATAATGCATATAAACTTGAGCTACCTGCGGATTTTGGGGTTAGTCCCACTTTTAACATTGCAGATTTGAAGCCTTATTTGGGTGAGGAAGATGAGATTCCGTCGAGGACGACTTCATTTCAAGAAGGGGAGGATGGTGAGGACATAAATACCATTGTTACACCCAGAGCCCCAACTGTTACATATAATGGACCAATTACTAGAGCTTGCGCATGCCAATTAAATTACCAGGTACTTTCGTTTCTTGGTAATGATTCTAATGTTCATGAGAATATGATGCTGCTTAAATTGGATACATTTGTTTTGCTTACAAATGAAGGGCCTAGCTTGGAGAAGGATGAACATTGGACCAAGAACAAGCATGGAGTTGATGGCATGCGCAAGGGGAACAAGAACGGAGTTACAAGTGATGATTTCAGGACTTTGAAGCCACCATAAGGAGTGAATGAAGCCTTGGACGAAATATACAAGATGCCACTTCATAAATTTCGTCCAGAGGCTATTCTAGGTGCTGCGTCACCTTATTATTGGGCCAGGCCCATGTAATTTCGAAATACATAAGTATAGGCTGTTTTTAGAGTCCGTATGTGTGGGGAAACAAGAGATAGGGTTGGTTTCAGACCCCTTCCCAAAGGGCCACGAAATTCCCCCCTCTTCCTCCATATATACAACCCTTAGGGCACTGTTTAGACTTTGGGTTTTGTTTAGATTAAAATTTCGCCATAGCTGCAACTTCGCGTACTTCGTTTGTGTTCAACGACCAGACCAAGGCATCACAGAACCCCACCTTCATTAATAAAGCTTTCCTCCTATATTCGCAATATCCAGATTGCAATCTTAGTTTCTTGCTTGTTCTTCGTTGGCTCGCAGGAAACAGGCCCTCGTGGTCAGGTTGATCGTGCTCCGGCGTGGTCAATAACCCTCGGAAGTTGGTTTAGCGATTGCTAAGGCGCGACTCTCGCACGTTCGTAGTTGGATCGTCAAGGTCGACTCCCACAGAAAACGATAGCCACCATCTCATCGAAACATCGGGACACCTTTGCCTCTATCAGTTTTCACCAATAATAATGCTTTTTGGATTAATTCTAATGCCTTTTCTATCATAATATGTAAGGTACACACAAAGAGGGAGAATTCCGGTAGCTGGAAATCTGGACATGGAAAAGCTACATCAGGCCACCTATTCTGCACAACTCCAAATGAGGTGAAACTTCACGGGGAATTTTTATGGAATATATAATAAATATTGGAGCCAATAAGTACCAGAGGGGCCTACCAGTGGGCACAACCCACCTGGGCGCGCCAGGGAGCCCAGGCGCGCCCTGGTGGGTTGTGCTCCCCTCGGCCCACCTCAGGTGCCCATCTTTTGGTATGTAAGTCATTTTGACCTAGAAAAAATAAGGGCGTGACTTTCGTGAAGGAGCGCCGCCGTCTCGAGCCGGAACTTGAGCAGGAGCACTTTTGCCCTCAGGCGGAGCGATTCCGCAGGGAAACTTCCCTCCCGGAGGGGGAAACCATCGTCATCATCATCACCAACAACTCTCCAGTCTTGGAAGGGCAATCTCCATCAACGTATTCAACAACACCTTCTCATCTCAAACCCTAGTTCATCTCTTTTGTTCAATCTTTGTACCGGAACTATAGATTAGTGCTTGTGGGTGACTAGTAGTTTGATTACATCTTGTACTTGATTACTATATGGTTTATTTGGTGAAAGATTATATGTTCAGATCCATTATGCTATTTAATACCCCTCCGATCTTGAGCATGTTCATCATTTGTGAGTAGTTACTTTTGTTCTTGAGGTCACGGGAGAAATCATGTTGCAAGTAATCATGTGAACTTGATATGTGTTCGATATTTTGATAGTATCACTACTGCAGGATGCTGCTAACGCGACACTACGATCAGAGTCCCTTCGACGAAACTGTGTGCGATGCAATAATCACAAACGGTGGTGTAAAAAACCCGTCAAAAAGGTGCAAAACTTTTGCGATGACGGATGCATCAAACAGGGTTCAGATTTTGGTTGTGTGTGAGATTCAGGGCATACGGTTCAGTTAAATTAACTGTTTGTGATGAGGAGGAACAAAAGAAACGGGCTGCCAGATGAAGGTGTGTGCGATATGCAGATTACACTTCACTCGGATGAACTGTTTGTGATTAGGCAACACAAAAGAAACGGTCAGCCAGATCAAGGTGTGTGCGATATACGGCATGCGGTTCACTCGGATGAACTGTTTGCGTTGAGACAAGAGAATAAAAACGGTTCAATATAACAAGATGTGTGTGATACGCAGCAAACAAGTCTGTAATCAGAAATGTGTGCGAAGACCGATAATAACACACACGATTGCTTCTAATAAGACGTATGTGATATGCTTTGTCTACACAACATCTATTGGCCATTGAGGGACGGACGGTCATCCGAATACGCAATAAGGATGTGAAGAGGCATCCTATATCAGTAAGGACTAGTTGTTTCACCAGTAGCTCATGTAAGAGAACTCTCAAGTTGAGTGTGCTCAGGCTGGAGCAGCCATCAGATGGGTGACTGGACGGGAAGTTGTGTTGATGTTAAATTAACTGATAGGATGGGTCATATCTGTCAAATTAAATGACTGATATCTACCGCATTACTTTTTGACAATGTGCGATACATGGCATACAGTTGATCCATCCGACCTGTTTGTGATGGAATAAGCCGTGTGTGTTGTGGGCAAACACTTGCTAGTGTATAACCGTTTGCGATTGATGAATTCATCACCAACGGGTTCCCTAGTGTGGTCAGTGTTCATCTCATCATCATCTACTTCTTGTGCTAGCTCGATGTTCCTTATATGCTAAGTTTCCATCAATTGATGGCGTTTTATGAACACTTCACTGTTTCCCGCCATTTCCTCACTTGTTTCCTGCCACCCAGCGATATTGCGCATCAACCTAGGCGGCGCGCGACGCACGGAGGCAACAAGAGCAGCCTGTAGCACATCCACCTTTTCCAAGCATGCCAACCCACCAAAGCGCCGCCTCTGCCATCAACCTCGTCGACGAGGAAAATCAGAAGGTGCCACATCCCGTCGAGGCCGCGGTGCTCCCCGGCAATGTGATGGACGACGTCGTGATGCGTGTCATTGCCAGGGTTGAGCAGACCCTTGGCGCATGGCGCTTCAGCACCGCAGATCAAGATAGGCATGTCAGCACTGAGAGGCTACAGCTCGCCGCACAACATGATCGATGATGCGCCGCAGAGCAAGCTAGGCGCGTCCGCGTTGATAGGATGCGGCTCGCCGCACGGAGAGACCATTGGAGCGCCGCAGATTGAGAGGCGCGGCATGCTGCACAGCAAGAGCGGATCCATCGGTGCTTGTGTGGTGTCGACAGGGTGTCGCAGCTGGGTACACGTCCTATCAGTACCCCCATTCCTCGCCAGGAGTGGGCACATGCCCTCTGCGCCGTACTTGCACAAGAGGTCGGCCGCGCCGTACTTGCACCGGACGCCCGCCGCGTCATTCGCATGGTCGCGCCGTTCTCCTTGTCTGCGGCCCGTTCGATGCCAACGCGCTGGTCGGTAGGCTCGACCGCCTCCTTGGCCCAGGTGTCCACCTGGGCGCAGTAGAGGAACATGATCGTCGTATCCTCGAGGTGGTGATCTCTGATGAAATAGCCAACTTGGAGCTCGAGATCGCGCTCCAGATGTACCGCGAGCGTATCGACCGCTTGGATGAACGCCTGCACGAGTTCAGCCACAGCCAACAGCTACCGTAGGCAAGGGCTGTTGGTCATGGTCTCATGGACGCATTTTATTTTGTTGAGTCATTTCGACGTGGATAGTTATGTATTCACAGCAATCATAGTATCGCTCTGTTTCAATGTGTGTACTCTATTTTCCGTTCTTATATGTTCTGTTTCAATGTGTGTTTATGCGCTTTCCATTCTGTATATATGGATGATAACAGCTAGATTCAAATTAGTATACAAAAACAGATAGAAAATGGAATTCATAATATATATATAATATTAATTGTTCATTAGTTCATCACAGAATATATATAATATCATCACATATACGTGATGATACTTAACTACTAGGTACAATGCATAAAATCGAAGACGAACAATACTAAAACTAATAATCCCTCCTGGGGTCAGTATTCCGACAGCCCCTCGCCAGCATCTCCCTGGTGCGTGGCATCTTCCCAGCGTGGAGGCAGTACTCCGCCTCATCCGCCTCGTAGCGCTTGACGTACCGATCTGCCTCTTGCAGGCGGATGAGCGCGAACGATCTTGCCATTTCGTTGGGCGCCCACTGGAGCTCCTCGTCGATGGCACGCTGGAGCTTATCGGCCCACTTCCACGCAGCGACGAGGCGCCTAGCGCCATTGACCTTCCTCGCGAAGTACCCGTCTTTGTACACCTCCTCCGCACGACGACGCGCCCATCCCCAAAGCTCCACCGCCTCCTTTTTCCACGCGGCATCACGGGCTTCACAGGCCGCCTGGTACCTGGCATCCTCCTCCGCCATCTCCTTCTTGAAAGCCACTTGCCTGGCTTTCTCAGCTGGCGGCAGCGACTTGCAAAGACAAAGATCGTACTAGCCCTAAACCAATCCAAAGTTGGGGGGTCTGGCGCAACCTCGTCCGACGGCGCGTAGGGGTCCTCGTTACTAATCTTCGAGTGAGCGTCCTCGGGGGGCGGCGACTCCTCGTCGGCGCGTGGGCAGACCGGCGGTGCCATGGTAGAGATTTGAGAGAAAGAGAGAGAGAGAGAGAGAGAGAGAGAGAGAGAGAGAGAGAGAGAGAGAGCAAGGGGAGGATGTAGATGAGAATGCAGGCGGGACGATGTGAGGAAGGTAGTATTTATTGGTGGCCGGAATCTAGATTGACGGGAACAGTACACACGCCGGTCGCCGGAATTTATGCGTACTGTAGTTTGAATTACACACGATTCCCGCAGCAAAATCCATGTGCGAACATAGCTGACAGTTCCCAATGCAGAATCGTGTCTGATTAATAACACCCGGCACTCACCTTCCAAACCTCGTGGCGCGAAATAGAGTGCCAATCGTGTGGGGCCCGGTTGTCTTGCCAGAGTTTACATTTTGTTTTTTGAACACCAGATATTTACATCGTCTGATGATTTTTTAGCTCGCACACAAGTACACAAATATGATTTTTTAAACCGTTATGGTTAGCCGTTGCATGTAAATATAGTTCAAATTTGAATTACGGTCATTAAATGGCTAGAAAATCACTTAAATGTCTCAAAAGGTAAAATGACCCCTGAAATTTTCCAAATTTTCACATGACAGTTGTATTAGTGCACGTTACACGTAGAAAAATTGAAGGTCGTAAGAGGAAACTATCTCCCGTTCGTCAACAAACATGCATTGTTCCCTCTCGGAACCACGAGACTTATAGTGAGTTGCTCCGATTTGTGAGGGGTGTGTGTCCAAACTTTTGTCAAATAGGCCAATTTCTTTACCACATCAACTTGGTGACATGACATTACATCAAGCAAGGTTTTATGTGTTTCTGATCATTTTTTAATTTTTTTGGAATTAAAATGCCATGGCATTCCATACATGTGTCCATGCCGTGAGACCAATATGTTTGAAAATTCCTTCTAATTTACTGCACATGAAATTCACTCGCACACAAGTATACAAATATGATTTTTTCAAACCGTTATGGTTAGCCGTTGCATGTAGATGTAGTTCAAATTTGAATTACAGTCATTGAATGGCTATAAAATCACTTAAATGTCTTCAAAAGGTTAAATGACCCCTGAAATTTTCCAAATTTTCACATGATAGTTGTATTAGTGCATGTTACACGTAGAAAATTTTTGAAGGCCGTAAGAGGAAGCTATGTCCCGTTCGTCATCAAACATGCATTGTTCCCTCTCAGAACCACGAGCCTTCTAATAAGTTGCTCTCGTTTGTGAGGGGTGGGTGTCCAAACTTTCTTCAATAATGCCAAAAATTTTACCACGTCATCTTGGTGGCATGACATTACATCAACCAAGGTTTCATGTGTTTCTGATCTTTTTTTATTTTTTTCGAATTTAAATGCATGGCACTCCATGCTTAATTGTGTGATAGACGTTAGACCAATATGTTTGAAAATTCTTTCCAATTTACTGCACATGGAATTAAATCGCACACAAGTACACAAAATATGACTTTTCAAACCGTCATGGTTAGCTGTTGCATGTACATGTAGTTCAAATTTCAGTTACGATCATTAAATAACTAGAAAATCACTTAAATGTCTTAAAAGGTCAAATGACCCCTAAAATTTTCCAAATTTTAACATGACAGCTGTATTAGTACTACAAATTTTCTCATACATTTAAAACATCATCCGTTGCCACTTTACTCCAAATTCGTCTTCCACAGCTAATAAAAAAATATCTACAACATCACATACAGTTGTTTTGTAGGAATCGTTTGTGATGAAAATTTCTGAGTCTATTTAAGTCTTCCTCCTTAAGCTTCGCCAGCTCGTCTGCTCCAGTGCCAGCAACCCCGAATCCACAAATCACGATCCTCATTCCCGCACCCCGTTCTTGCAAAGATGACGCCGTGGAAACGCTTCGTGAAGGCCCTTACGATGGCCGCGTCCCCCTCGAGTGATGCCGCCTGCGTCGAGACCGCGGCCGCCTACGCCGAGAGTTCTGCCGCATACGCATTGAGCGCGGCTGCTTCCGCCGAGAGGGCGTTTGCAGCAGCCGCCACGGCAACTGCAGTAGCCAAGACGGCTCCAGCTGCTGCTGCGACGGCGGCTGCAAACGCAGATAGCGCTCGAGCTGCCGTCCATGCCGCTGATGTCACCCTTGCCCGGGTCGAGGCCATCCACGCCAAGATATTCCAGGCCACCATGGAATCCAGCATGCAACCCACGTCTGAAAAGGCGGTAGTGGCCATGGAGCACCTGCTTCCTCACGAGGTCACCGAGCGGGAGCAGGAGATGCAGGAGGCGGCGAAGATCGGGGAGCGCCGGGTGGAGGAGTTGCGCGTGGCCCAGGACGAGGTAGAGAAGAGCTTGTACATCGAGGAATCAGTGTTGGAGTACTAACGCGAGCTCTGGCGCAACCACTACTACGACTACTACAACCTTGAGGGTGGCGCCGAGGACGAGGACGTGATCGACTTCAGCAGGGGGGACGCGGAGTCCACCAACTGCGGCATGTTGCCAGGACAAGTCATCGACGTCTCATTTCACACCAGCGATGCATAGGCCGGCGCGGCTGCGGATTTGTTAAAATTATGCGTACTTAGTCTTTTTTAATGCTGGTCTTTTGTTAGAGCAATGTTTAGGTCAACTAGCTCTGTTTAATTACTAAAATTGCTCAATTCAGTAAGTGTGGTCTGTGAGTTGTACGCTCTTTTGTGTGCCCAAATTAGCAAGCGATGTTAAATTATGCAATGACGTACCCGAGAAAATTTCCACCAAATTTTGAATTATCAAACTCATCCCATGCGTGTAAAGCAGAAGAATCGTCTGCGATGCACACTATCGTTCAAAGTGAATAGTGTCTGGCGGCACCGCGCGCAAAGTTTCCCTCCACATTTCGAAATTCTTGGCCTACCGCCGAAATATCTATCCCCATCCCCTTTTCTCCCCGACCACAAGTCACATTTCCCCTGTTTCCCCCTTCCTTCCTTCCTTCATAAGCTATAGCCGCTTCCTCGCTTGCTTCCTCGCTCTCGCCATCTCGCATCCTACTGCCGGGGTCGTCATGGGTCTTCTTCAAAGACCTCTATAGCGGTTCCTCCTCTGACGACGACTCCTTCACCACCTGGGTATGCCTCTCTTCTCTCTCTCAGGCTATGACTTGGAATGAAGGATTTTTACCCGGTGGTCGATTTGAGTCATTTCATCCTCTTGTAGTTCCCTAGGACCATTAGTTGCAACGAATGGAGTGGGGTGGCTGAAGATCTGTCTGCTCGTTGTCACCATCAATCTCCATGCGTGAAGCTAGTTGCGTTTGAATCTGTGGACAGTGGGAGGAAGTTTCTGGCATGTGCAAAGAAGGTTAGACCCTCTTTCGTTGTTACAAATCATTTGTTAGATGTGATTCAGACACTGTCATGGTCCCAACTCATTCATACCACACCTTCAAACAAACGCATCCTAAGACAATGTCACAGTTTGTACCTAGTATCTAAAAATGTTGCCATCTCATCAGCGGTGCCATTAGAAAATTATTTGGCACCGCTTCAGCAGTTTGTGCAGCCAACTTTTCCACACATACGAGCAGCCAAGCATTAAAATACTAAATCTATATGGCACGAAGGAACTGGGCGTCGGAGCAACTAGGTGCTCCGGAGTTTGAGTCCCTGCTTTTTTTCCGCCGCATTGGCTTGAGGGAGTCCTGGATTAGGGGGTCCTCGGACAACTGGCCTATATCCTTTAGCCGGAATGTTGTACTATGAAGATACAAGATTGAAGACTTCGTCTCGTGTCCGGATGGGACTCTCCTTGGCGTGGAAGTCAAGCTTGGCAATACGGATATGTATGTCTCTGTTAGGGAACGTAGTAATTTCAAAATTTTCCTACGCACACGCAAGATCATGGTGATGCATAGCAACGAGAGGGGAGAGTGTTGTCTACGGACCCTCGTAGACCGTAAGTGGAAGCGTTATATGAACACGGTTGATGTAGTCGAACGTCTTCACGATCCGACCGATCCAAGCACCGAAAGCACGGCACCTCCGAGTTCTGCACACGTTCGGCTCGGTGACGTCCTCGCCTTCTCGATCCAGCAAGAGGGGCGAAGTAGTAGATGAGTTCCGGCAGCACGACGGCGTGGTGACGGTGTTGGTGAAGAACAATCTTCGCAGGGCTTCGCCTAAGCACTACGAAAACTATGACAGAGGATAAACTAGAGGAAACGGTGTTGCCAGCACATGGCTTGGTGTTTGTTGATCTATCTTGGGTGCTAGCCCTACCCCTCTATTTATATGTTGAGCCTTGGGGTCGACACTTGGAGTAAAAGCCTCCACAAAGTCGGTTTCACCCGGAAGGCAAGAGTCCTTCTCGGACTCCAGGGCCAGACGCCAGGGACCCTGGCGTCTGGCCTCTGGACTCCGCAAAACTTCCTTTTGCACTTTCCAAAAACTTCGCAGGCTTTCCCCTTTGGCCCAGATAAAGTGTTCTCGTGCCCAAACATTTCGGGAAACATTCGGAACCCCTTCCGATGGATTCCAGAACCTTTCTGGAGATCAAACACTACTATCCACATATCAATCTTTACTTCCGGACCATTCCGGAGTTCCTCGTCATATCCGTGATCTCATCCAAAACTCCGAACAACATTCGGTCACCAACATACATAACTCATAGTACTATATCGTCAACGAACGTTAAGCGTGCGGACCCTACGGGTACGAGAACTATGTAGACATGACCTAGAACCATTCTCGGTCAATAACCAATAGCGGAACCTGGATGCTCATATTGGCTCCCACATATTCTACGAAGATCTTTTATCGGTCAGACCGCATAACAACATACGTTGTTCCCTTTGTCATCGGTATGTTACTTGCCCGAGATTCGATCGTCGGTATCCAATACCTAGTTCAATCTAGTTACTGGCAAGTCTCTTTACTCGTTCCGTAATACATCATCTCGCAACTAACTCATTAGCTGCAATGCTTGCAAGGCTTAAGTGATGTGCATTACCGAGAGGGCCCAGAGATACCTCTCCGACACTCGGAGTGACAAATCCTAATCTCGAAATACGCCAACCCAACAAGTACCTTCGGAGACACCTATAGAGCACCTTTATAATCACCTAGTTACGTTGTGACGTTTGGTAGCACACAAAGTGTTCCTCCGATAAACGGAGTTGCATAATCTCATAGTCATAGGAACATGTATTAGTCATGAAGAAAGCAATAGCAACATACTAAACGATCGAGTGCTAAGCTAACGGAATGGGTCAAGTCAATCACATCATTCTGCTAATGATGTGATCCCGTTGATCAAATGACAACTCATGTCAATGGCTAGGAAACCTAACCATCTTTGATCAACGAGCTAATCAAGTAGAGGCATACTAGTGACACTCAGTTTGTCTATGTATTCACACATGTATTACGTTTCCAATTAATACAATTCTAGCATGAATAATAGACATATATCATGATGTAAGGAAATAAATAATAACTTTATTATTGCCTCTAGGGCATATTTCCTTCAGTCTCCCACTTGCACTAGAGTCAATAATCTAGATTACACAGTAATGATTCTAACACCCATGGAGTCTTGGTGCTGATCATGTCTTGCTCGTGGAAGAGGCTTAGTCAACGGGTCTGCAACATTCAGATCCGTATGTATCTTGCAAATTTCTATGTCTCCCACCTGGACTAGATCCCGGATGGAATTGAAGCGTCTCTTGATGTGCTTGGTCCTCTTGTGAAATCTGGATTCCTTCGCTAAGGCAATTGCTCCAGTATTGTCACAAAATATTTTCATTGGACCCGATGCACTAGGTATAACACCTAGATCGGATGTGAACTCCTTCATCCAGACTCCTTCATTTGCTGCTTCCGAAGCAGCTATGTATTCCGCTTCACACGTAGATCCCGCCACGACGCTTTGTTTAGAACTGCACCAACTGAGAGCTCCACCGTTTAAAGTAAACACGTATCCGGTTTGCGATTTAGAATCGTCCGGATCAGTGTCAAAGCTTGCATCAACGTAACCATTTACGATGAGCTCTTTGTCACCTCCATATACGAGAAACATATCCTTCGTCCTTTTCAGGTATTTCAGGATGTTCTTAACCGCTGTCCAGTGATCCACTCCTGGATTACTTTGGTACCTCCCTGCTAAACTTATAGCAAGGCACACATCAGGTCTGGTACACAGCATTGCATACATGATAGAGCCTATGGCTGAAGCATAGGGAACATCTTTCATTTTCTCTCTATCTTCTACAGTGGTCGGGCATTGAGTCTTACTCAACTTCACACCTTGTAATACAGGCAAGAACCCTTTCTTTGCTTGATCCATTTTGAACTTCTTCAAAACTTTTTCAAGGTATGTGCTTTGTGAAAGTCCAATTAAGCGTCTTGATCTATCTCTATAGATCTTAATGCCCAAAATGTAAACAGCTTCACCGAGGTCTTTCATTGAAAAACTCTTATTCAAGTATCCCTTTATGCTATCCAGAAATTCTATATCATTTCCAATCAGTAATATGTCATCCACATATAATATTAGAAATGCTACAGAGCTCCCACTCACTTTCTTGTAAATACAGGCTTCTCCAAAAGTCTGTATAAAACCAAATGCTTTGATCACACTATCAAAGCGTTTATTCCAACTCCGAGAGGCTTGCACCAGTCCATAAATGGATCGCTGGAGCTTGCACACTTTGTTAGCTCCCTTTGGATCGACAAAACCCTCTGGTTGCATCATATACAACTCTTCTTCCAGAAATCAATTCAGGAACGCAGTTTTGACATCCATTTGCCAAATTTCATAATCATAAAATGCGGCAATTGCTAACATGATTCGGACAGACTTAAGCATCGCTACGGGTGAGAAGGTCTCATTGTAGTCAATCCCTTGAACTTGTCGAAAACCTTTTGCAACAAGTCGAGCTTTGTAGATAGTAACATTACCGTCAGCGTCAGTCTTCTTCTTGAAGATCCATTTATTCTCAATTGCTTGCCGATCATCGGGCAAGTCAACCAAAGTCCATACTTTGTTCTCATACATGGATCCCATCTCAGATTTCATGGCTTCAAGCCATTTTGCGGAATCTGGGCTCACCATCGCTTCTTCATAGTTCGAAGGTTCATCATGATCTAGTAGCATGACTTCCAGAATAGGATTGCCGTACCACTCTGGTGCGGATCTTACTCTGTTTGATCTATGAGGTTCTGTAGTAACTTGATCTGAAGTTCTATGATCATCATCATCAACTTCCTCACTAATTGGTTCATACGTCACAGAAACCGGTTCCTGTGATGTGCTATTTTCCAATAAGGGAGCAGGTACAGTTACCTCATTAAGTTCTACTTTCCTCCCACTCACTTCTTTCGAGAGAAACTCCTTCTCAAGAAAGTTTCCGAATTTAGCAACAAAAGTCTTGCCTTCGGATCTGTGATAGAAGGTGTATCCAACAGTCTCCTTTGGATATCCTATGAAGACACATTTCTCCGATTTGGGTTCGAGCTTATCAGGTTGAAGCTTTTTCACATAAGCATCGCAGCCCCAAACTTTAAGAAACGACAACTTTGGTTTCTTGCCAAACCATAGTTCATAAGGCGTCGTCTCAACAGATTTCGATGGTGCCCTATTTAATGTGAATGCGGCCGTCTCTAAAGCATAACCCCAAAACGATAGCGGTAAATCTGTAAGAGACATCATAGATCGCACCATATCAAGTAAAGTACGATTACGACGTTCAGACACACCATTGCGCTGTGGTGTTCCGGGTGGCGTGAGTTGCGAAACTATTCCACATTGTTTCAAATGTACACCAAACTCGTAACTCAAATATTCTCCTCCACGATCAGATCATATAAACTTTATTTTCTTGTTACGATGATTTTCAACTTCACTCTGAAATTCTTTGAACTTTTCAAATGTTTCAGACTTATGCTTCATTAAGTAGATATACCCATATCTGCTTAAATCATCTGTGAAGGTGAGAAAATAACGATATCCGCCATGAGCCTCAACATTCATCGGACCACATACATCTGTATGTATGATTTCCAACAAATCTGTTGCTCTCTCCATAGTACCGGAGAACGGTGTTTTAGTCATCTTACCCATGAGGCACGGTTCGCAAGTACCAAGTGATTCATAATCAAGTGGTTCTAAAAGTCCATCAGTATGGAGTTTCTTCATGCGTTTTATACCGATATGACCTAAACGGCAGTGCCACAAATAAGTTGCACTATCATTATCAACTCTGCATCTTTTGGCTTCAACATTATGAATATGTGTGTTACTACTATCGAGATTCAATAAGAATAGACCATTCTTCAAAGGTGCATGACCATAAAAGATATTACTCATATAAATAGAACAACCATTATTCTCTGATTTAAATAAATAACCGTCTCGCATCAAACAAGATCCAGATATAATGTTCATGCTCAACGCTGGCACCAAATAACAATTATTTAGGTCTAATACTAATCCCGAAGGTAGATGTAGAGGTAGCATGCCGACTGCGATCATATCAACTTTGGAACCATTTCCCACGCGCATCGTCACCTCATCCTTAGCCAATCTTCGCTTAATCCGTAGCCCCTGTTTCGAGTTGCAAATATTAGCAACAGAACCAGTATCAAATACCTAGGTGCTACTGCGAGCATTAGTAAGGTACACATCAATAACATGTATATCACATATACCTTTGTTCACCTTGCCATCCTTCTTATCCGCCAAATACTTGGGGCAGTTCCGCTTCCAGTGACCAGTCTGCTTGCAGTAGAAGCACTCAGTTTCAGGCTTAGGTCCAGGCTTGGGTTTCTTCTCCTGAGCAGCAACTTGCTTGCTGTTCTTCTTGAAGTTCCCCTTCCTCTTTCCTTTGCCCTTTTTCTTGAAACTAGTGGTCTTGTTGACCATCAACACTTGATGCTCCTTCTTGATTTCTACCTCCGCAGCCTTTAGCATTGCGAAGAGCTCGGGAATTGTCTTATCCATCCCTTGCATATTATAGTTCATCAAGAAGCTCTTGTAGCTAGGTGGAAGTGATTGGAGAATTCTGTCAATGACGCTATCATCCGGAAGAGTAACTCCCAGTTGAATCAAGTGATTACAATACCCAGACATCTTGAGTATATGCTCACTGACAGAACTATTCTCCTCCATCTTGCAGCTATAGAACTTATTGGAGACTTCATATCTCTCAATCCGGGCATTCTTCTGGAATATTAACTTCAACTCCTGGAACATCTCATATGCTCCATGACGTTCAAAACGTCGTTGAAGTCCCGGTTCTAAGCCGTAAAGCATGGCACATTGAACTATCGAGTAGTCATCAGCTTTGCTCTGCCAGACGTTCTTAACGTCATCAGTTGCATCAGCAGCAGGCCTGGCACCCAGCGGTGCTTCCAGGACGTAACTTTTCTGTGCAGCAATGAGGATAATCCTCAAGTTACGGACCTAGTCCGCGTAATTGCTACCATCATCTTTCAACTTTGCTTTCTCAAGGAACGCATTAAAATTCAACGGAACAACAGCACGGGCCATCTATCTACAATCAACATAGACAAGCAAGATACTATCAGGTACTAAGTTCATGATAAATTTAAGTTCAATTAATCATATTACTTAAGAACTCCCACTTAGATAGACATCCCTCTAATCCTCTAAGTGATCACGTGATCCACATCAACTAAACCATGTCCGATCATCACGTGAGATGGAGTAGTTTCAATGGTGAACATCACTATGTTGATCATATCTACTATATGATTCACGCTCGACCTTTCGGTCTCCGTGTTCCGAGGCCATATCTGTTATATGCTAGGCTCGTCAAGTTAAACCTGAGTATTCCGCGTGTGCAACTGTTTTGCACCCGTTGTATTTGAACGTAGAGCCTATCACACCCGATCATCACGTGGTGTCTCAGCACGAAGAACTTTCGCAACGGTGCATACTCAGGGAGAACACTTTTACTATGATAATTTAATGAGGGATCATCTTATAATGCTACCGTCAATCAAAGCAAGATAAGATGCATAAAAGATAAACATCACATGCAATCAATATAAGCGATATGATATGGCCATCATTATCTTGTGCTTGTGATCTCCATCTTTGAAGCACCGTCATGATCACCATCGTCACCAGCGCGACACCTTGATCTCCATCGTAGCATCGTTGTCGTCTCGCCAACCTTATGCTTCTACGACTATCGCTATCGCTTAGTGATAAAGTAAAGCATTACAGGGCGATTGCATTGCATACAATAAAGCGACAACCATATGGCTCCTGCCAGTTGCCGATAACTCAGGTACAAAACATGATCATCTCATACAATAAAATTTAGCATCATGTCTTGGCCATATCACATCACAACATGCCCTGCAAAAACAAGTTAGACGTCCTCTACTTTGTTGTTGCAAGTTTTACGTGGCTGCTACGAGCTTAGCAAGAACCAATCTTACCTACGCATCAAACCACAACGATAGTTTGTCAAGTTGGTGTTGTTTTAACCTTCGCAAGGACCGGGCATAGCCACACTCGGTTCAAATAAAGTTGGAGAAACTGACACCCGCCAGCCACCTGTGTGCAAAGCACGGCGGTAGAACTAGTCTCGCGTAAGCGTACGCGCAATGTCAGTCCGGGCCGCTTCATCCAACAATATCACCGAACCAAAGTATGACATGCTAGTAAGCAGTATGACTTATATCGCCCACAACTCACTTGTGTTCTACTCGTGCAAATAACATCAAACCAAAAAACCTAGGCTCTGATACCACTGTTGGGGAACGTAGTAATTTCAAAATTTTCCTACGCACACGCAAGATCATGGTGATGCATAGCAACGAGAGGGGAGAGTGTTGTCTACGTACCCTCGTAGACCGTAAGTGGAAGCGTTATATGAACGCGGTTGATGTAGTCGTACGTCTTCACGATCCGACCGATCCAAGCACCGAAAGCACGGCACCTCCGAGTTCTGCACACGTTCGGCTCGGTGACGTCCTCGCCTTCTCGATCCAGCAAGAGGGGCGAAGTAGTAGATGAGTTCCGGCAGCACAACGGCGTGGTGACGGTGTTGGTGAAGAACAATCTTCGCAGGGCTTCGCCTAAGCACTACGAAAACTATGACGAAGGATAAACTAGAGGAAACGGGGTTGCCGGCACACGGCTTGGTGTTTCTTGATCTATCTTGGGTGCTTGCCCTACCCCTCTATTTATATGTTGAGCCTTGGGGTCGAAACTTGGAGTAAAAGCCTCCACAAAGTCGGTTTCACCCGAAAGGCAAGAGTCCTTCTCGGACTCCAGGGCCAGACGCCAGGGTTCCCGGCGTCTGGGCCCAGATCCCAGGGACCCTGGCGTCTGGCCTCTGGACTCCGCGAAACTTCCTTTTGCACTTTCCAAAAACTTCGTGGGCTTTCCCCTTTGGCCCAGATAAAGTGTTCTCGTGCCGAAACATTTCGGGAAACATTCGGAACCCCTTTCGATGGATTCCAGAACCTTTCTGGAGATCAAACACTACTATCCACATATCAATCTTTACTTCCGGACCATTCCGGAGTTCCTCGTCATATCCGTGATCTCATCCAAAACTCCGAACAATATTCGGTCACCAACATACATAACTCATAGTACTATATCGTCAACGAACGTTAAGCGTGCGGACCCTACGGGTTCGAGAACTATGTAGACATGACCTAGAACCTTTCTCGGTCAATAACCAATAGCGGAACCTGGATGCTCATATTGGCTCCCACATATTCTACGAAGATCTTTTATCGGTCAGACCGCATAACAACATACGTTGTTCCCTTTGTCATCGGTATGTTACTTGCCCGAGATTCGATCGTCGGTATCCAATACCTAGTTCAATCTCGTTACCGGCAAGTCTCTTTACTCGTTCCGTAATACATCATCTCGCAACTAACTCATTAGCTGCAATGCTTGCAAGGCTTAAGTGATGTGCATTACCGAGAGGGCCAGAGATACCTCTCCGACACTCGGAGTGACAAATCCTAATCTCGAAATACGCCAACCCAACAAGTACCTTCAGAGACACCTGTAGAGCACTTTTATAATCACCCAGTTACGTTGTGACGTTTGGTAGCACACAAAGTGTTCCTCCGATAAACGGGAGTTGCATAATCTCATAGTCATAGGAACATGTATTAGTCATGAAGAAAGCAATAGCAACAAACTAAACGATCAAGTGCTAAGCTAACGGAATGGGTCAAGTCAATCAGATGATTCACCTAATGATGTGATCTCATTAATCAAATAACAACTCTTTGTCTATGGTTAGGAAACATAACCATCTTTGATTAACGAGCTAGTCAAGTAGAGGCATACTAGTGACACTCTGTTTGTTTATGTATTCACACATGTATTATGTTTCCGGTTAATAAAATTCTAGCATGAATAATAAACATTTATCATGATATAAGGAAATAAATAATAACTTTATTATTGCCTCTAGGGCATATTTCCTTCAATCTCCTCCCTTGTAACCGACTTTGTGTAACCCTAGCCCCCTCCGGTGTCTATATAAACCGGAGGGTTTAGTCCATAGGGCAACAACAATCATACCATAGGCTAGCTTCTAGGGTTTAGCCTCTACGATCTCGTGGTAGATCAACTCTTGTAATACTCATATCATCAAGATCAATCAAGCAGGAAGTAGGGTATTACCTCCATCGAGAGGGCCCAAACCTGGGTAAACATCGTGTCTCCCGCCTCCTGTTACCATCCACCTTAGACGCACAGTTCGGGACCCCCTACCCGAGATCCGCCGGTTTTGAGACCGACATTGGTGCTTTCATTGAGAGTTCCACTATGCTGTCATGATAAGGCTGGATGGCTCGTCTCGTTGTCAAGGACAACATCATCTCTGGGGGAGCCCTGGCTGTAGGCCAAACTCTCCGACTAGGCGGTTTCGTCATGACCGCCCGTTCGGCCGCTGTGCCGACAATGACTTCTCGGGTCATCGAAAACAGCCTCCACGTCAGCTCGGAATTCGCCGAGTAGATGAATCCAATGGAGCTCTCTTCCTTGAACGAGCTCTTGGATCACATCGCCGCCTTGGGAGTCGCTACGGACTACGATCAGATCGGGCTTAATCCCGACCAAAGGGAGATTAACTCTCCGCCGGTCACCCATCAGATGGCGGTGGTGGAGGAGCAATGCAGCGATTCTTCCTCCATCTCGAGGACAAACTATGTCCGGATTCCAGAGCTCCCCGAGCCGGATACCCGTCTACGGGAGGACATGGCCCAAGCCTTGAACCTAGAATCAAGCAGCGGTCCAGATCTATTGGGCAACATCCCGGAGCCCGAACTGCCAAGCTCGGAAACTCCTCCGTCCCTAGGTCTCAGATCGGATCAGGGTTCGAACCTAAATCCACCCACCCACCCAGATATAAGTGATATTTCCCACATTAGACAAGAGCCCCAAGAGACAGTACACCACTATTGGGCCAGATTCCTCCTTGTAATGAGCAAGGTTAAGGACTGTCGCGAGGAAGACGCAATTTCATTCTTTCGCAAAAATTGCATAGACAGGGGAATCCTCAACGCCATAGGTCGCCGTGACATAGCACACTTCGCTGACTTGGCGGCCATAGTACGGAAGTATTGTGTGATGGAAAGCGCCTGGAAAACCCAAACAAAATTTTGGGATCCTCCGGCTCTCACCAAACCCCCCGTCCGAACTAAAAGGGTGTACTCTCGTAAGTCACCCGATCCAATTACGAAGAAGCAAAAGCCCACTACAGGGCGTGGAACCGTATTGGAGGGATGGCTTAATGGGCCATGCAAAATTCACAGTACAAAGGATACCATGCCAACACATAGCCTTAGAGCATGTTGGGTACTCCGGCAGGTGGCCAAGAGCGGTCAGGATCTCCTCATCAACAATACCGCAGAGCACCATCCCGTGGAATACAACAATACAGTACCGAGACCTTCACCTCAAATAATAGGCGTAAGCGAGCACTCCGCAGCCTTGCCGAAGTCTGCCACATGGCAGCAATAAATCCATGGAGTGATACGGATATCACCTTCAATACCAGTGACGAACCTAAATTCCGAACAGCCCGAGCACCAACCGCCTTGGTCCTTAGTCCAATTGTGGATGGCTTCCGGCTTACTAAAGTGCTCATGGACGGCGGCAGCGGATTAAACCTCATCTATGAGGAGACTCTTCGAAAAATGGAAATAGACAGAAGCCGCATTGAGCAAAGCAGCACGACCTTCAGAGGAATCATCCCTAGTCGAGAGGCAAGATGTGCTGGGAAAATCACACTAGATGTGGTATTCGGCACGCCGGAGAACTATAGGTCTGAAGAAATCACATTCCAAGTGGCCCCGTTCAATAGCGGATACCACGCCCTTCTAGGGTGGGAGGCAATCACGATCTTCCAAGCTATACCCCATTACGGGTACATGAAGCTCAAAATGCTCGGGCCCAATGGAGTCATCACTCTAGCTAGTGATCCGGACATAGCACTCCGCACCGAAAATAAAATAGCCGCACTGACCCTCGAGGCGTTATCCGAAGCCCTCGCGGCCGAAGAATTAATTGCGCTGCACTCCATAGTGGACAGGGACGACGTGATACTCGACAAAAGATCCAAGTCCACCTCTTTTAAACCAGTTAATGAAATAGTCAAATTCCAAGTCCATCCAACGGACCCTACAAAAACAACATCCATCGGGGTACAGTTAAACCCCACAGTAGACGCCTACTGGAGGCCGGATTCATTCAAGAAATAAAACATCCGGACTGGCTAGAAAACCTGGTGATGGTACCAAAGAAGGACAAATCCTGGCGCCTATGTGTCGACTTCAAGGACCTTAACAAGGCTTGCCCCAAGGGTCCCTTCCCCCTCCCTCCCATCGATCAAATTATCGACGCTACCGCAGGACATGACTCATTGTGTTTCCTCGACGCATACTCCGGATACCATCAAATTAAGATGGCGGAATCCGATCAAGTCGCAACGGCATTTATCACTCCATACGACCCCTTCTGTTTTAACACCATGCCTTTCGGGCTCAAAAACGCCGGTGCAACCTATCAACGCATGATTCAGACATGCTTGGAGACACAGATTGGAAAAGCAGTGGAGGCATACGTAGATGATGTGGTCATTAAAACCAGACACGTCGAATTCTTAATAGACGACTTGAGGCTCACGTTCGACAATCTCCGAACATACGACATTAAGCTCAACCCGGAAAAATGCGTCTTCGGCATGCCTGCCGGAAAGCTCTTAGGCTTCATCGTCTCCAACGGAGGAATCGAAGCAAATCCGGCTAAAATCCAAGCTCTGTCTGAGTTGGCCATCCCAACAGACCTCAAGCAAATCCAGAAACTAACTGGATGCGTGGCTGCCTTAAGCCGCTTCATCTCCCGATTAGGAGAAAAGGCTTATTGCCTTCTCCGACACACCGAACACTTCGAGTGGACGGATGCGGCCACGACCGAATTAGAAGAAATAAAAGCTGTTGGCCACAAACCCAATCTTGGTTGCGCCAAATGTCAGCGAACCAATGTTGTTATATATAGCGGCAACACACCAAGTTGTAAGCGCAGTGCTCGTCGTCGAACGAGAGACGGACGGACATAAGTTACCGCTTCAAAAGCCGGTATACTATGTATCCGTTGTCCTCACTCCATGCAAATCACGGTACCCACATTATCAAAAGACAGCATACGCGGTCTTCATGGCATCCCGAAAACTACGACACTACTTTCAAGAGTGTTCAATTATGGAGGCCTTTGAAGTACCACTCAACGACATAATAAATAACCGCGAGGTCATGGGCCGGATTGCTAAATGGGCTATTGAGCTCCTCCCGTTCGACATAATATACAAACCACGGCGAGCCATTAAGTCACAAGTACTGGCTGATTTCGTCACCGAATGGACAGAAGCCGAACTCCATAAAGAGTACGGCGCATACTCCAATTGGATTATGCACTTTGATGGCTATAAAATGCTGGCTGGTCTGGGGGGCTGGCGTCGTCCTGACATCCCCCACCGGAGATACAGTCCAATACGTACTCCAAATACTATACACAGACTCCAACAACGCAGCAGAATACGAGGCCCTGTTACATGGTCTCCGGATGGAAGTCTCCATGGGCATTCAATGCCTGGAGGTGCGTGGGGACTCGAACCTCGCAATATCTCAAATAAATGGAGACTTCGACGCCAAGGATCCAAAAATGGCTTCTTATCGCAACACCGTCCTCAAAATGTCAGCTCGGTTCGAGGGGCTTGAATTCCACCATGTGGTCCGGGAAAACAATCAGGCGGCGGATATTCTCACCCGCATCGGCGCTAAGCGCGACCCTGTCCCACCTAATATCTTCTTGGAAAGGCTATTTAAGCTATCCATGGTATGGGAAGGAGAGACCGGTAACAATAGTCCAGACCCGGCCACAACACCAAACACCGAACACTCTGACGTAATCGGAGGCTGTGCCACCGAAATAACATCTTCGACCCACGTGATTATGGCCGTCATCGCCCCGTGGACAGAACCCTTCTTGGCTTAACTAACTAGGCACGAACTACCCGAGGACCTAAACGAGGCACGTTGCATTGTGCGACGATCTAAAGCCTACAAGGTCCACGAGGGAGAGCTTTATAAGAAAAGCGCTACCGGAGTCCTTCAAAGGTGCATCTCCGAAGAGGAAGGACGGCAACTTTTGCAGAAATTCATGCTGGACTTGGCGGCCACCACGCCGCAGCTCGGGCCCTTGTAAGCAAGGCCTTCCGTACATGTTTTTATTGGCCTACAGCCCGGGCAGACGCACAGGACCTCATACAACGTTGTGTCGGTTGTCAGCTTTTCACAAACCAAAGCCATATGCCACCTACCGCTCTCCAAACAATCCCCATCACTTGGCCCTTTGCGATCTGGGGGCTTGATATGGTCGGACCCCTTAAAGGGGAAGCCGTAAGAAAAAATACCTATTGGTCATGGTGGACAAATTCACCAAATGGATAGAAGCCAAACCAGTTAAAACGGCAGAATCTGGACCAGCGATAGATTTCATATCCGGGGTTGTACACCATTATGGCGTTCCCCACAGCATCATCACCGATAACGGCTCGAACTTTACAGCCGACGAGGTAAAACATTGGTGCAGCAACATGGGCATCAAGCTCGATTATGCTTCTGTCTATCACCCGCAAACTAACGGTCAAGTCGAGCGAGCAAATAGTCTTATCATGAGCGGCATTAAACACATATTAGTGCGATCCTTGAAGGAATCCAATACACACTGGGTAGAGGAGCTCGACTCCGTACTATGGGGGCTGCGGACCATGTCGAATCGCACTACCAGATACACACCATTTTTTATGGTGTACGGTGCAAAGGCGATACTGCCCAGCGACATAATTCATGACTCACCTAGAGCGCGCATGTATGAAGAGAAAGAGGCCGAGCTTGATCGGCAGGATAGTTTGGACGCACTGGAGGAGGAGCGTGACGTGGCAAAAGCTCGTTCCGCATTCTATCAGCAACAGGCTCAAAGGTATCAAAGCAGAGAAGTACGGGCCAAAACTTATAACTTTGGCGAACTAATTCTATGCCTACCGGAGAAGAAAAAGAACAAGCTCAAGCCCAAATGGGAAGGTCCCTTCGTTATTGACCAAGTTCTGACCGGTGGAGCGTACCGTCTGCGCGATGCATCGGACAATCAACTCGAGCCAAACCCATGGAACGCAGCCAGACTCCGAAGGTTCTACGCCTAGTGCCGGACTCTATGTTCATCTCCTTGCCTCTGTAAATTTTTTATATATTCGTTATCTGTCTTTTCTTTCTTTCTTTCTTCCCTTTTTTTCTTCAAGGCCTTAAAAGGCTAAAATGTGTCTTGACTACACAATCTTGACGCACTAGCTGCGCTCATGATACCTGGGGGCTTCTTATACAAAATCTTATTATAGCTACGTTCTGGGCTCTAGGCCCCACACATGTGTTACTTTTCACATGCACCTTTTTTCGCCATTATATGCATCGATATGACTTAAGTTTTGGCCAAGTTGGGTTGCCTGGCTCTTGTGTTTATGCCCTACGTTCCCGTTAATTTGGCTAGGGCATAAGGGGAGCACCTCTGCGATTGTTACTGTCGGGTCAGCCAGATGTGTACCTCAGACTGGGTGAAGCCGAAAGCTAGCGTTCCTAAGGGAATATTCGGTCGGTGAACAAAAGACGATTTTTATCTATTGAACTACATGCCCCCAGATGTTTATATCCTGCGTCTCTTTTCGCAGTTCGGACATGCACATTAATGCATGCGTACCCAGGGAAACGAACCCTTAACGCAACTATTCTCCCAGGAAGATATTTCTTACTATCCATGTAATATAACATAGCTAGTTTGGTACTTGTCTGTTCAAGCACTTATGACCCCTACGCCTGGTGTCCATGCATACCCCGGTTTTTACATAACTGAGCGGGTATTCGGATACACTCCGGACTGTCGGGTCCGGAGGTCGAAGCGAAAAGGTCCGCCATGACAAATGATTTACAATCTGGCTAGGGACAATATATGTCACTTGAAGTACACAGTCACTTAGACTGACTAAATTCTTCTTCTATACCATCCAACATGCTGTCTAGCCTGCAGTCCTATTGGGAATACTTTGCGGCTAATTCTACCTGGTCATAAACCAAACTGACGGGGATCTCTTTCCCATCAGGCCCCACAGGTCTGACCTCGGCCATATGGTTTGCGTCAGCCTTGGTATATCGCGTCTTCACCATGGCCCAAGCTTCCCTTGCACCTTGTCGGCAGGCTGATATCTTTGCTACCTCTTGAGCACTGTGTTGGTTTTCCCTTGAAGAGGAAAGGGTGATGCAGCAAAGTAGCGTAAGTATTTCCCTCAGTTTTTGAGAACCAAGGTATGAATCCAGTAGGAGGCTACGCGCGAGTCCCTCGCACCTACACAACACAAATAAATCCTCGCAACCAACGCGATAAGGGGTTGTCAATCCCTTCACGGTCACTTACGAGAGTGACATCTGGTAGACATGATAGGATAATATTTTTGGTATTTTTATGATACAGATGCAAAGTAAAATAAAAAGCAAAGGAAATAAATAAGTGTTGGAAGATTAATATGATGAAGATAGACCCGGGGGCCATAGGTTTCACTAGTGGCTTCACTAAAGAGCATAAGTATTTTATGGTGGGTGAACGAATTACTGTTGAGAAATTGGCAGAATTGAGCATAGTTATGAGAATATCTAGGTATGATCATGTATATAGGCATCACGTCCGAGACAAGTAGACCGACTCCTGCTTGCTTCTACTACTATTACTCCAATCATCGACTGCTATCCAGCATGCATCTAGAGTATTAAGTTCATGAAAACAGAGTAACGCCATAAGCAAGATGACATGATGTAGAGGGATAGATTCATGCAATATGATAAAAACCCCATCTTGTTATCCTCGATGGCAACAATACAATACGTGCCTTACTGCCCCTACTGTCATTGGGAAAGGACACCGCAAGATTGCACCCAAAGCTAAGCACTTCTCCCATTGCAAGAAAGATCAATCTAGTAGGCCAAACCAAACTGATAATTCGAAGAGACTTGCAAAGATAACCAATCATATGAAGGAAATATGCCCTAGAGGCAATAATAAAGTTATTATTTATTTCCTTACATCATGATATATGTCTATTATTCATGCTAGAATTGTATTAATTGGAAACGTAATACATGTGTGAATACATAGACAAACTGAGTGTCACTAGTATGCCTCTACTTGATTAGCTCGTTGATCAAAGATGGTTATGTTTCCTAGCCATTGACATGAGTTGTCATTTGATCAACGGGATCACATCATTAGCAGAATGATGTGATTGACTTGACTCATTCCATTAGCTTAGCACTCGATCGTTTAGTATGTTGCTATTGCTTTCTTCATGACTTATACATGTTCCTATGACTATGAGATTATGCAACTCCTGTTTACTGGAGGAACACTTTGTGTGCTACCAAATGTCACAACGTAACTAGGTGATTATAAAGGTGCTCTACAGGTGTCTCCAAAGGTACTTGTTGGTTTGGCGTATTTCAAGATTAGGATTTGTCACTCCGTTCGTCGGAGAGGTATCTCTGGGCCCACTCGGTAATGCACATCACTTAAGACTTGCAAGTATTGCAACTAATGAGTTAGTTGCGGGATGATGTATTATAGAACGAGTAAAGAGACCTGCCGGTAACGAGATTGAACTAGGTATTGAGATACCGACGGTTGAATCTCGGGCAAGTAACATACCGATGACTAAAGGAACAACGTATGTTGTTATGCGGTCTGACCGATAAAGATCATCGTAGAATATGTGGGAGCCAATATGAGCATCCAGGTTCCGCTATTGGTTATTGACCGGAGACGTGTCTCGGTCATGTCTACATAGTTCTCGAACCCGTAGGGTCCGCACGCTTAAAGTTTCGATGACAATTATATTATGAGTTTATGAGTTTTGATGTACTGAAGGTTGTTCGGTGTCCCGAATGTGATCACGGACATGACGAGGAGTCTCGAAATGGTCGATACATAAAGATTGATATATTGGAAGGCTATATTTGGATATTAGAAGTGTTCCAGGTGAAATCGGGATTTTACCGGAGTACCGAGGGGTTACCGGAACCCCCTGGGGGGTTAATGGGCCTTAGTGGGCCTTTGCGGAGAAGAGGAGAGGCAGCCAGGGCTGGGCCACGCGTCCCCCCCTAGTCCGAATAGGGCAAGGAGAGGGGGGCGACGCCCCCTTCCTTCCTCTCTCCCTCCTCTTTCCCCCCAAGTCCTAATCCAACTAGGAAAGGGGGGAGTCCTACTCCCGGTGGGAGTAGGACTCCTCCTGGCGCGCCCCTCTAGGCCGGCCGCACCTCCCCCCTTGCTCCTTTATATACGGGGGCAGGGGGCACCCTAGAGACACAACAATTGATCGTTTGATCTTTTAGCCGTGTGCGGTGCCCCCCTCCACCATAGTCCACCTCGATAATACTGTAGCGCTGCTTAGGCGAAGCCCTACGTCGGTGGAACATCATCATCATGACCACGCCGTCGTGCTGACGAAACTCTCCCTCAACACTCGGCTGGATCGGAGTCCGAGGGACGTCATCGGGCTGAACGTGTGCTGAACTCGGAGGTGACGTGTGTTCGGTACTTGATCGGTCGGATCGTGAAGACGTACAACTACATCAACCGCGTTGTGCTAATGCTTCCGCTTTAGGTCTACGAGGGTACGTGGACAACACTCTTCCCTCTCATTGCTATGCATCACCATGATCTTGCGTGTGCGTAGGATTTTTTTTGAAATTACTACGTTCCCCAACAGTGGCATCCAAGCCTGGTTTTATGCGTTGATGTTATATGCACGAGTAGAACACAAGTGAGTTGTGGGCGATATAAGTCATACTGCTTACCAGCATGTCATACTTTGGTTCGGCGATATTGTTGGATGAAGCCGCCCGGACCGACATTACGCGTACGCTTACGCGAGACTGGTTCTACCGACGTGCTTTGCACACAGGTGGCTGGCGGGTGACAGTTTCTCCAACTTTAGTTGAACCGAGTGTGGCTACGCCTGGTCCTTGTGAAGGTTAAAACAGCACCAACTTGACAAACTATCGTTGTGGTTTTGATGCGTAGGTAAGAACAGTTCTTGCTAAGCCCAGTAGCAGCCACGTAAAACTTGCAACAACAAAGTAGAGGGCGTCTAACCTGTTTTTGCAGGGCATGTTGTGATGTGATATGGTCAAGACATGATGCTAAATTTTATTGTATGAGATGATCATGTTTTGTAACTGAGTTATCGGCAACTGGCAGGAGCCATATGGTTGTCGCTTTATTGTATGCAATGCAATCGCCCTGTAATGCTTTACTTTATCACTAAGCGGTAGCGATAGTCATAGAAGCATAAGATTGGCGAGACGACAACGATCGAAGCTACGAGGGAGATCAAGGTGCCGCGCCGGTGACGATGGTGATCATGACGGTGCTTCGGAGATGGAGATCACAAGCACAAGATGATTGTAAGTGCATCTAGTGCCCCTTAGTGATTTTGGTGTACTGAAGACTTATAGGTTAAGTATGTAATGTGTTTATGAGTGTACACAGGTCTATAAGTCTATGAGGAGTTTGATATTTACAGAGAAAGTCGACCCCTAAAAATGAAGTTCTTCGACTGAAGACTTTGGATTTCTGAAGACTTTGAAAGTGAAGAAATTGGTGTGACCTTGAAGACTTGGTATTCATTCAAGGAATATGAAGCATGAAGACTTTTGTTTTCGTAGTTTCTTTTTCTCTTTCTTGAGTCATAGGAAACACCGTACTGTTAAAGGGGGTCGAGGAAATACTAAGGAAAAATTTCCAAGTAATGCTCAACTCAAAATCCTACACCTACCAATCCCTTCGAGTGAAGCCATTGGAAATCTCATATAGTTCAGTCAATTTCTTCAGTGACAGAGATGAAGTTCTTCTGGTCTCTGAGGAATTTGTTCCGACTGAGGAGTTAGGAATTCGCCAGTGCGGATTGCCTACACAGTGAGGAACATGATAGCCCTGAGGAATTTGAACCTCAAATTTCCGACCGTTGCTGTGCTACGCGCCAGCTGTCCCAAAATATCTTATCCACCTAACGGTCATATCATTGAAGGGCATATATGTCTTAGCATGTCGGGATGCTCCCTAGGCTATAAATAGCCGCCCCCTACAACCACTAGCTGGTTGGCTGCTCCGAGAGAAACTGACACTTGTCATTTGAGAGCAACCCATCCTCCGAGGACTTTGAGTGAAAATCATCAAGTGAGGAAAACCCAAACCCAAACACCTACTAACCCAAAGTGATTGAGCATCACTGAAGAGATTGATCCTGCGTGGATCCGACGCTTGTTACCTTTGAAGACTGTGCTTCTTCCAGACGGTTAGGCGTAAAGGTCTAGAGCATCCAAGAGGAATTGTGGATCACCGAGTGATCGAGTTTGTGAAGGTTTGGAAGTCATGTGAAGACCTACCTCGAGTGATTGGGCGAGGACTGTGTGACCTTAGCTCAAGGAGAATACGGTGAGGACTGTGTGTCCTCAGGTTTAAATACCTAGCCGCTCCAACCCTATGTAAAACTGAGACAGCAGTTGGAACTGGTCTACCAAATCATTGTCTTCACCAAGCCAACTGGTTCTATTTCCTCATTACCATGTTGTGTGCTTGTCATATCTGTGTTTGAAGACTTTGACTGAAGACTTTCTCAATTTCCTCAGTTCCATTTCTTCAGTCTGTTTGTCTTCATCCTGTGCTATCCTGTGATTACGCTTTCTGTACTCTGTGCTTGTCTTCATTTCATCATGATGACTATGCTTGTCTTCTATTATGTTTACTTCTGAGTACTTATTCCACTGCAAGTAGTTCTTCACTAAGGAATTTCCTCACTAGCAAATTCCTTAGTGAAGAATTTATGAAAATCACCTATTCACCCCCCTCTAGTCGATATAACGCACTTTTAATTGGTATCAGAGCAAGGTACTCCCTTGTTCTATGTGATTTTGGTTTAACCACCTGGAGTTTTAGTTATGTCGACCGCAGGTATGACGAAAGTGACATGCCCCATCTTTGACGGTCACGAGTATCCAAAATGGAAGGCCATGATGAAGAAGCGCCTCATGGCGATGAACAGCGAGCTGTGGACCGTCACTGAAATTGGTCCTACCGATCTGTGCAAGACGGCGGAAGTTGATGATATTCGCAAGTACACTCTTCTCAATCTCACGGCAAAGGACGTCATCTGCTCCTGTCTGTCTCAAAATCAGTTCAGGAACATCATGCATCTCGATCATGCAAAGCTTATCTCGGACCGTCTCTCTGAGGTCTATGAAGGTCATCAAACCCGTCATGATCCTTGGTTTGAGGACTTCAAGGAATCTCTCAAAGCGATGACATTCAATCCAAAATCATCATCCTCTTGATGCCTTATGGCAAAAAGTGCTGAGGTAACTGAATGCTACCTATCTGAGTCCAGTGATGAAGAATCTGGTGATGAATTTGGACCCAGTTATGTCAAACTTGCTTCCTTTGCCACTAAACAACAAAGAGCTTGGGAAAATTTTCAATATATGCTAAATAAGAGCGATGATATGTTTGGTGAAGAAATGGATCAGTCAGAAGCTTTGGCTGAAAGTCTTCAGAGACTTCATACTAAGTATGACACCCTTTAAGATCAACATAACACTCTCTTATTTGATCATGAGAAGCTTTCTTATGAATTTCTTCAAAGAAAGCAAGATCTTGAGAAGCTAAGAGTGAGTTATGAAGATCTTCAGAAGGAGCGCGATTCATTACTTGCTCAACAAATCAGCGCTGCCCAGGAAGAATTTGTTCCTCCATGTCTGAAATGCATTGAACGTGAATCTGCTAATTCTTCACCTGAATGTCAAATGCTTCTAATATTACAAATTCTTCACCTGCCTCTGCTATCACTAATTCCTCACCTGAGGACATTGCTAGTATCACTGACAATGCAGGCCTGAAGGAATTGGACATGACAGGCATGTACAAAAGCCTCAAAGGGCATCAGACTCTTTGTGATGTGCTTAAAAAGCAGATCCTCAACAGGAACCCTAGGAAAGAGGGTATTGCCTTTGAGAGGAAACTCAATACTGATGGAACATATTGGAAGCCTGAGCAGTACCCCAAAACCTCAAGGGTTGCTGCAAAGGGACCTCCAGTTGATCCATCTAATCTATCTGGCTTTACATGTGAATCTTCTCATTCTTCTGATGAGTCATTTGACTCCAACTACAAACTGTTCAAAAATCAGAATGGTGAAGTATATGCTAGATATGTTGGCACTAACTGAAGGAACGGTTCCCCTATGAAGAAAATCTGGGTTCCCAAAAGGTGCCTTGAAAGTCTTCAGGTGAATGTCCTCATGACACCACCTGTGAAGAAAAGGAACCCCAGATCAAATTCTTCATATGGACCAAATTCTTCATATGGATCCAAGTCCTCATATGGACCAAATTCCTCATGTGGATCAAATTCCTCAAAAGGATCAAAGTCCTCACATGAATATCATCGTGCTAACAACTTTGTTTCGCAGGGAAGAGCCAAGGGCTATGAATATGAGCATTATTCTTCTAATCATTATGTTCATAAGTCCTCGAAGAATTTCTCTGCTTATTCATATGCTTACCGTAACTCCTCTTATGTGAAACGAAATGGACTTGCATCTATGCCACCTTTGTCATATGGAGCGCGCAAAGTGATGAACTCTTTGCCACCCCTTCAGATGTGGGTGGTGAAGAAAAAGAACTAATCTCTTCTGCAGGGCCAGGTCTCCACACGTGCGTAAACGTCTGAAGAATTTGCTGGAGACCTGAAAGTTCCCTGAAAGGACGCAGGCTAATCATGAAGAAATGAACTTTCTTTTCTCACGTCCTCTTACTGCTTTAGCTATTCTATTACATGATGAAATTGATCTGATGAATTTGATATCATATTCTTCACTGATGAAGTATATGAGTTCGTAAGCTGCACTAATTCATCTGCAGGATGATCAACCCAAAGCCACTGAGTGGGTCCTCGATAGTGGATGTACAAATCACATGACTGGTGACAAGAATCTATTGATGGATGCTCCCTTATCACAATCGCATCTGAAGCATTTCATCTTCACTGACAAAGGCAAAAGTCAGGTATTGGGTCTAGGTAAGGTTGCGATCACAAAGGATCGACACATGGACAAAGTCATGCTTGTCGAGTCCTTAGGATACAACCTTATGTCTGTCTCAATGCTTTGTGATCTTGATATGGTTGTTGTCTTTGGCAAGTATCGTTGTGTTGTGGTTATGGAAGCTGACAATTCCAAAGTCTTCGAAGGCTTTAGGAGAGGAGACTTGTATATTGTTGATTTCTCTACAGGACCGCAATCAGCCGTGTGCCTACTTGCAAAAGCTTCAGAAGGCTGGCTATGGCATCGACGACTTGGTCATGCAAGCATGAGGAATTTGCACACGCTTGCAAAGAAGAAGCATGTCATTGGCATTGAGAATGTCAAATTCCTGAAGGATCACTTATGCGAAGCCTGTGAAGCTGGAAAAATGACCAAGGCCAAGCATCCAGCAAAGACTATCATGACCACTACTCGTCCATTTGAATTGCTTCACATAGATCTCTTCGGTCCTAATCATTATTCTACTGTTTCAAATGAAGCATCTCAATATGGCTTCGTTATTGTTGATGATTACTCTCGTTACACATGGGTACACCTTGTTACTTACAAACATGAAGTGCAGGAAGTCTTCAAACGATTTTTCTCGAGGGCTTCTACCAACTTTGGTGTGAAGATCAAGCACATCAGAAGTGACAATGGAACTGAGTTCAAGAATTCGTGTCTCGATGACTATCTTGATGGACTTGGTATTACTCATGAGTTATCTGCTCCTTATACTCCTCAGCAGAATGGCGTCGTGGAGCGCAAGAATAGGACTCTTGCTGAGATGGCTCACACTATGCTTGATGAGTACAAAACGCCTCGTCGTTTCTGGATTGATGCGATTGATACTGCGTGCCACATCATCAACAGAGTATATCTTCAAAATTTCTTCAAGAAGACTGCCTATGAACTCCTCACTGACAAGAAACCCAATGTGAGTTATTTCAAAGTCTTCGGTGCTAAATGCTGGATTAGAGATCCCCATCACAATGCTAAATTTGCACCGAAAGCACATGAAGGTTTTATGCTTGGTTACGGAAAGGACTCGCACACCAACAAAGTCTTCAACAACATTCTTCACAAGGTTGTTGAAACTGTAGATGTGCGGTTTGATGAAACTAATGGCTCGCAAAGAGAGCACCTACCTTCTGTGATAGATGAACCAGCACCTGAGGAATCTTTCAAGTTCAAGGCTACTGAGGATGTCATTCGTACCGAAGAATCTGCTGAAGAATTCATTCCAGATCGTGAAGAACGTTGAGCTGATGCACCTGAGGAAAATGCTGAAGAAAATGGTGCTGAAGAAAATGCTGATCAAATTCCTCAACGACAACCAGCTCATCCTCGCGTTGCAAAAGAAGTGCAAGTTGAAAGATCATCGATGACATCAAAGCACCAGGTCCTCTCACACGCTCAAAAGCTTCACATTTCTCTAACTTTTGTGGGCACTATGCTTTTGTCTCTATCACAGAGCCCACTAAGGCAGATGAAGCATTTCTGGAGCCTGAATGGATTCAGGCCATGCAAGAAGAATTACATCAATTCGAGCTCAACAACATCTGGGAACTCGTCCAATGTCCAGATCCTCGCAAGCACAATATCATTGGCATAAAGTGGATCTACCGCAACAAGCAAGATGAAATTGGCCTTGTGGTGAGGAATAAGGCACGGCTTGTAGCTCAAGGCTACACATAGGTTTAAGGAATTGATTTCGATGAAACTGTTGCACCTGTTGCTAGACTTGAGACTATTCACATATTACTTGCTTATGCTAACCATCATGATATCACTTTATATCAAATGGATGTGAAAAGTGCATTCCTCAATGGTAAGCTTGAGGAAGAAGTATATGTTGCTCAACCCCCAGGTTTTCAAGATCCAAAGAATCCTGACAAAGTCTTCAGACTCAATAAGGCCCTCTATGGCCTCAAGCAGGCCCCTCGGGCGTGGTATGATACTTTGAAGGAATTCCTCATGAAGAATGGCTTCACACCCGGTTCACTCGATCCTACTCTCTTTACTAAATCTTATGATGGTGAACTGTTTGTGCGCCAAATATATGTTGATGATATTATCTTTGGCTGTACTGACCAACGTTATAGTGATGAATTTGCCTATATGATGAGTGAAGAATATCAAATGTCTATGATGGGAGAGTTGAAATTCTTCTTAGGTCTTCAAATTCGTCAACAGCAAAACGGCATATTCATATCTCAGGAGAAATACCTCAAGGATGTACTGAGGAAATTCGGCATGCAAGATTGCAAAGGAGTCAAAATTCCTATGCCCACAAATGGCCATCTGTGCATTGATGAAAATGGTATTGACTTCGATCATAAGGTATACCGCTCCATGATTGGTTCTTTATTGTACTTATGTGCATCTAGGCCAGATATAATGCTTAGTGTTTGCATGTGTGCCCGATTTCAAGCTACACCGAAGGAATCACACCATAAGGCTGTGAAGCATATTCTTCGATATCTAGCTCACACACCAACACTAGGATTATGGTACCCCAAGGGCTCGACTTTTGATCTCATTGGATATTCTGACTCAGACTATGCTGGTGATCGTGTGGACCGCAAGTCAACATCTGGTACATGTTATTTCCTCGAACGATCTTTGGTCTGTTGGTCCTTGAAGAAACAGAACTGCGTATCACTGTCTACTGCTGAAGCTGAGTACATTGCTGCTGGTTCTTGCTGTGCACAACTGCTATGGATGAAGCAAACTCTCAAGGACTATGGCGTCAACGTGAAGAATGTGCCTCTCCTCTGTGACAATGAGAGTGCCATCAAGATTGCTCACAACCCAGTTCAACACTCAAAGACAAAGCACATTCAGATTCGTCATCATTTTCTTTGTGATCATGTGTTGAAGGGAGACATTTCTATTGAGCATGTGAAGACTGAACAACAACTAGCCGATATATTCACAAAGCCCTTGGATGAGAAGAGATTTAGCAAGTTGCGGTGTGAGCTAAATATCTTAGAGTCTTTGAATGTTCTTTGAAAAGGACACTCATCCTAACACTTATGCAAAATTGATGACTTAGATGTGCAACACATGAAGAAACATTTTTCTTCAATCAATGAAGAATAACACTCTAAGTGTGAAGAAATTAAGGAAGAATTTGATTCTAAGAACCCTACGACAATTGTACGCGGTGTCTGAAATCATCATTCTTATATGGTGGGTCATGCCACCACCAAAGTTGAAAATCTTCAATTTGAGTTTTTTTTCTCTGTTTTTCAAATTCTTCAACTTTGCAAAATCTTCACTGTTTCCGCCGTTTTTCTTCATTGGCTATATATATATATATATATATATATATATATATATGTGTGTGTGTGTGTGTGTGTGTGTGTGTGTGTGTGTGTGTGTGTGTGTGTGAGTTTATGTCCTCTACAACATTCACTTATGGCTAATTCTTCAAGTTGGTTCTTCTGCTAAGTGAATGTGATCGGACCCTTCCCCCCTCTATGCTATACTCAACCCAATCTATTCACAAATTCTTCATGTGCGTTCTATTTGAAACTCATTCAAAATCTTCACTGTGTCCTTGTTAGCTGAAGAATTTGCGAACGGAACATTAAAACTTATCTTATCCAAAACTTTCGGTTTTGCCGCTCAAACCGTTCCGCATCCCACGATAGACTTATCTATTCACCCACAATCTAACACGATCTCCACTTCTCAGTACGTTTGTGACACATGTCATGCGAAGGAGAAGGGTCAGGGGCACGTTCATCCAAAATCTTCGGGCGAACAGTTTTTCACCGTGGCTATAAATACCCCCTCTCCCCTTCCTCACTTCCTTTACTCTGCTCGAACTCTCTCTCCCGCTCGAGCTTCTCAAACCCTAGCGCCGCCGCTACTCCATCGTCGCCGGTGAGGAAGAGCTTCACTACCTCGACCTCGTCGCCGTCGTACTCTCGCCGGCCGTGGAAATCTTCACTCCTTCGCTGCCATAGACGTCTTCCTCCACCGAGTTAGGGCGTGGAAGATCCACACAGACGAACTTCACCTCTCCACCTCACTGTTCGTCGTGTTCTTCATCCAGGGTAAATTAAAAGTTACTTTTACTGCCCTCTTTGATTCGGATGTTTTCTCCAAAATCTTCAAAGGTGTTTTTCTTCAAATCCTCACACAATGAAACACCTCACAAGTCATCTGTTCTTGATTCGTTTCTCTAAGCATCATTTTTCTTCAAGATTCCTCAATTGTGTGGATCTTCGATCTATACAACTCTGGAACCTAAGACAAAGAACGCTTAGTGAAATTCTTCAAGACTCATCTGGTCAAATTCCTCAAACTTGTTCTTTTTGAAAACCTTCTGAGAACGCATATGACCTCTTCAAATTCCTCGCAACTATACTCTGTTCACAAGTACTCATGTCCGCTGCTGAATCTCTAGGTTCTCATCAACTTAACTCATTTGCAGCGTTCCTCGAAGAAAAGATGCATACTTCTTCAGAGAATTTGGTTGTTCAAATTCCTCAACTGAAGAAAATGGCTGACGGTAAAAGGCCACAGAAAGGAGGAAAGAAGCCTGAGGTCATGACTGCCTTTGAGATCCCTGATGACATCTATGTTGGGTACTGCACACCTCCTGAGGAAGATAAAAATCAGCGCAAGATGCGCATTCAGAAGATAGAGAGGAGATGGGCAAGAGAATGGAGGGAGTACAGGTATGTAACTCCAAAGTACATGAAGAAATTCGCACTCAACCCTCCATGCCCAAGAGCTGCATTGGCACCTGCCCAAGTAGCAGATCCCACCAGCATCAAACGTGGTGAGGACTTTCCTGAAGAATAGGCCAAGCGCCAAGCCAAGTTGGCTAAACAAGCAAAATAAGAAGTGAGGAAATTCAATGAAGACTCTGCTGCTGCTACTGCCACTGAGGCCTCGGTCAAGCCTAAGAAATCAATGGCAAAGAAGCCTGCGTGCAAGCCAAGTGCTTCACCAACAATGCCCTCAAGGCCAAGTTCCTCAGCTATGCCCTCACGGCCAGAATCTTCAAAGTCCTCAAGGCCAATTCCTCATGCTGCTCCTGCTCCTCCAAAATCCTCAGCTCCTCCAAAGTCCTCAGTTGTTCCGACAAAGTCCTCAGCACCTGTGCATCTCGCCACGTGCCAAAGGACTACAGGCATCTCCATTGCCTCAGGTGTCTCAGCAATTTCCTCAGCTGCACTAAACTCTTCAACCGGGACCTCTCTGCTGAAGACAAAGGCAACTGCTGGACGAGGTCCTCGCCCTAGTCCTAAGAAGAAGCAGGTCGCCTTCCAAGTGTCGTCTGAAGAAGACGAAGCTGATGATGATGAACTTGCAGAAATCATCAGAGACAGGCAAGTCAGGGCCGCTAGAGCCAAAGGCGCAAATGTGCCACTGCTTTTGGATCCAAGATTGATCCTCGATTACATTGATCTCTGGCACAAGGACCCAAACACTCCTATGCCTGATTTCAAACTGACTCCTAGTCAAAATCACATGCTGACTCATTTCATCCAAGAAGAGAAATGGAAATTTGAGAGGGCCAGGCAGATCAAGGAAGTGCAGTACAAGAAGGACAAATTTCTGAAGAACAACGTTGTCTCTATGACAACTGATGAACTTATAAAAATCCAGTCTGAAATCAAAACCCTCAGCGATGATTTTAATGCCTACTATGTTGATTGGCAAGGAGCCAAAGTCAGGTTTGTTAAACTGACTGAGAAGTTCACCAATGTTGCAGCCCCATCGCAACTAGAAATTCCTCAAGCTGAAGCATCTGCTCAGCAAACTGTAGAACATGCCAGAACCGCCGATGACTTTCAGGCTGCTGAAGAAAATGTGAGTTCCAGGGCTGATGACTTCATTCCAGCCGCTGAAGAAACTGCCAGGGCATCCACTAGTGGTGCGCCTGAAGAAACTGAAGAAGTCAGGGCAACTGCATCAGTTGCTCCTGAAGAACATCAACCAGATTCCTCTGCTCCTCCTGCGCCTACACCAACTCCAATCCTTCCATCTGCATCAGATGTGAAGAAAACCAAGGCTGCAGAGCGTGCAGCAGTGAAGAAAAGGAAAGCATCAGCTGCTTCAGATTCTTCAGCTCCAAAGAAGATGAAGCCTATGACAAGTTCATTTGCAAATCCAATTGATGCTATTCCAATCTCAACCATGCCATCAAAGGACCTTGTTCCTTTCGGTGAAGAATATGAGATCCCTAGTGGATCTGATGAAGAAAATCATTTTGTTGCTTCGTCAGAGCAGATTGATGAAGAAATTGAAGTGGATGCGATCCCTTCAACACCTGTTGTCTCCTCGGCCATGCCTCAGTTCATAGTCTGGCGTTGAAGAAATGGAAAATGAAGATGTAGATATTGGGAGTACTACACCAGTGATGAATGATGACTTTTGGGAAAGTCACCACCCCAATTCTCCACTCTTCACCCCTCTACAGCAAATTCCTCAGTCCCCTACACCAACCGTTCAAATGGGCTCTGAAGAAACTCACCCCACTTCATTTGTACGTGAAGAAATTACATCCACTAGTGCTGAAGAAACTGCTGCTGCTGATTACTTGAACACGCAGACTGCCACTGAAGAGGAACCAGAAATTCCTCAGTCTGAAGAACCCGAGATTGCGATTCCTGAGGTTGTGATGCAACTCACTGACACTCCTCTGCCCAAGCCAAAGGATCCATTCTCACGCAAGCAAAAATTCAAGGCTGAAGATTTCTTCGGCGAGCATGTATTCTTCATTGACTACAACCCCTATGACTCTGCTCGCATAAGGAAGATGCGTTTCTGGACGGCCAGCCAGGCCAACTTCTATTCCTCAGTGCTGTTCAACAAAGACAAAGTCTTTGATCATGCACACATTCCTCACGTGGACATGGAATCTCTGCCATGCTTTGAGCCAGTCCTCAGTGTTCTTCACGACGTTGGACTATTAAATTTCTGCACTGACATATGTGATTGGAATGAAGAACTCATTCTTCAATTCTATGCGACGTTGCACATCACAGGAGATTCTGAAGATGTGAACTCATGGGTGCTCGACTGGATGTCTGAAAACACTCATTACAAGGCACCAGCAACTGAATTGCTTCATGCACTAGCACTCAGTCCTCCCCTTGAAGCTGCTCGATGTGTCTACAGCGAACCTGAGCTTACAAATCATTACATGAAAGTGCTGATGAAGCCTTTGAAGTCAGGGCAGGCCCCACGAACCAAATTCCTCATCAAGGAACTACTGTATGTGCCTCGGACTGTCTATCGCATTCTGACGAAGACATTGAGTCCTATCAAAGGCCATGACTCAAATGATGAAGAAGTCGTTGGCATCATGAAGAATCTGCTTTTCAATATCATTCATGGTGTTCCCGTCAACTTCCATGATTTCTTCATGAGGACTCTAGCCAATATCGCTATGTCACCGTTTGAGCTACAGCCTTATGCACCTTGGATTATGAGATTCATTAGGACAAGGTCTTCACTCAACTACAAAGCTGATACACTGAACCACTGCAGCTACTTGCCTCCAATTGAAGTCCTCAAATGGACATTTTCCCCAGCTGATGACAAGGGCAAGGCCACTGCTGTTATAGATGAAGGCATTTGTCCATTGGATGGTCAATTTCGCAAGGCTGCATCCTATTCAACCAATGACAACTCTGCCACCCATGACTCTGCCGCCAAGACAGCCAAGCAAAATCCTCAAGGCACAGCACCCAGGGTGATGACTGATCGTGAGCTACTCCTCAGTCTTCATCAGAAGGTTGATCGCAATCATAAATGGGTCAAAAGACAGTTTGGTTCAATTCTTTACAACATGACCTCAACCCATAATGCAGTGAAGAAAAATCAATACTACCTCCATGAAACCTTCAACCGTACCTGGGCTGTTTTGTCTCATGTCTACAGCGAAGAAGATCTGAAGAAAATGGGTCTCAAGGAAGACTTTGACTGGTCTGCACCTCCTCCGAAGAAATACAAGAAGGTCAAGGTTCCTTCTTTGGTGGCCAGCTCCTATTCTTCATCGCGCGACACTGATGAACATGAAGACTTGGACGACACTGCGGCAGGCCCTACTACGACAAACGACCCCGACAACGCTAGCGCTCCTTCATCAACTTGATATTCTTGAGGGGCGTTAGTCCTCAGTTTCGATCCTTTTGGTCATTCGATGACAAAGGGGGAGAAATCTGAGTTAGTCTTCAAGCGAGTATATTATATGGGCGTTTTTTTTGCTAAGTTACAACTCCCGTTCTTCTGAAACTTTATTGGATCAAGTTGTAAACTTAAACCCGATGGTGCTCTGATACTTTTGATGCGTTATTCTGCATACTTATTCCTCGTTAATATTATTGCACGCATGCTGAATTACATCAGTCACCATATTTCATCATGCATTTCAAATTCTTCAAATTATATGTCAAATGCGTGTATGAATTACAAGATATAGGGGGAGATCTCCATGATTCAACTCTTCAAGTGTGCATTGCTTCAAAAGCAAATTCCTCACTATGCACATCTTCAGGGGGGAGTCCTTCTATATCTTGCAATCAAATTCCTCAATGTCAGCATTTACACTTCATATGTTTATCCCCGTTGAAAACTTAACTTATATTGTCATCAATCACCAAAAAGGGGGAGATTGTAAGTGCATCTAGTGACCCTTAGTGATTTTGGTGTATTGAAGACTTATAGGTTAAGTATTTAATGCGTTTATGAGTGTACACAGGTCTATAAGTCTATGAGGAGTTTGATATTTACAAAGAAAGTCGACCACTAAAAATGAAGTTCTTCGACTGAAGACTTTGGATTTCTGAAGACTTTGAAAGTGAAGGAATTGGTGTGACCTTGAAGACTTGGTATTCATTCCAGTAATATGAAGCATGAATACTTTTGTTTTCGTAGTTTCTTTTTCTCTTTCTTGAGTCATAGGAAACACCGTACTGTTAAAGGGGGTCGAGGAAATACTAAGGATAAATTTCCAAGTGTTGCTCAACTGAAAATCCTACACCTACCAATCCCTTCGAGTGAACCCATTGTAAATCTCATACAGTTCAGTCAATTTCTCCAGTGATAGAGACGGAGTTCTTCTGGTCTCTGAGGAATTTGTTCTGACTGAGGAGTTAGGAATTCGCCAGTGCAGATTGCCTACACAATGAGGAACATGATAGCCCTCAGGAATTTGAACCTCAAATTTCCGACCGTTGCTGTGCTGCGTGCCAGCTATCCCAAAATATCTTATCCACCTAACGGTCATATCATTGAAGGGCATTTATGTCTTATCATGTCGGGATGCTCCCTAGGCTATAAATAGCCGCCCCCTACAACCACTAGCTGGTTGGCTGCTCCGAGAGAAACTGACACTTGTCATTTGAGAGCAACCCATCCTCTGAGGACTTTGAGTGAAAATCATGAAGTGAGGAAAACCCAAACCCAAACACCTACAAACCCAAAGTGATTGAGCATCACTGAAGAGATTGATCCTGCGTGGATCCGACGCTTGTTACCTTTGAAGACTGTGCTTCTTCCAGATGGTTAGGCGTCAAGGTCTAGAGCATCCAAGAGGAATTGTGGATCGCCGAGTGACCGAGTTTGTGAAGGTTCATAAGTCACCTGAAGACTTACCACGAGTGATTGGGCGAGGATTGTGTGAGCTTAGCTCAAGGAGAATACGGTGAGGACTGTGTGTCCGGGACTGTGTGTCCTCAGGTTTAAATACCTAGCCGCTCCAACCAGATGTACAACTAAGACAGCAGTTGGAACTGGTCTACCAAATCATTATCTTCACCAAGCCAACTGGTTATATTTCCTCAACTCTTTCATTTCCTCATTACCGTGTTGTGTGCTTCTCATATCTGTGTTTGAAGACTTTGACTGAAGACTTTCTCAATTTCCTCAGTTCAATTTCTTCAGTCTGTTTGTCTTCATCATGTGCTATCCTGTGATTACGCTTTCTGTACTCTGTGCTTGTCTTCATTTCATCATGATGACTATGCTTGTCTCCTATTATGTTTACTTCTGAGTACTTATTCCACTGCAAGTAGTTCTTCGCTAAGGAATTTCCTCACTAGCAAATTCCTCAGTGAAGAATTCATAAGAATCTCCTATTCACCCCCCCCCCTCTAGTTGATATAACGCACTTTCAATGATGATGGCCATATCATATCACTTATATTGATTGCATGTGATATTTATATTTTATGCATCTTATCTTGCTTTGATTGATGGTAGCATTATAAGATGATCTCTCACTAAATTTCAAGATAAAAGTGTTCTCGCTGAGTATGCACCGTTGCCAAAGTTCATCGTGCCCAGACACCACGTGATGATCGGGTGTGATAAGCTCTACGTCCATCTACAACGGGTGCAAGCCAGTTTTGCACACGCAGAATACTCAGGTTAAACTTGACGAGCCTAGCATATGCAGATACGACCTTGGAACAGTGAGACCGAAAGGTCAAACGTGAATCATATAGTAGATATGATCAACATAGTGATGTTCACCATTGAAAACTACTCCATTTCACGTGATGATCGGTTATGGTTTAGTTGATTTGGATCACGTGATCACTTAGAGGATTAGAGGGATGTCTATCTAAGTGGGAGTTCTTAAGTAATATGATTAATTGAACTTAAATTTATCATGAACTTAGTACCTGATAGTATCTTGCTTGTCTATGTTGATTGTAGATAGATGGCCCGTGTTGTTGTTCCGTTGAATTTTAATGTGTTCCTTGAGAAAGCAAAGTTGAAAGATGTTGGTAGCAATTACATGGACTGGGTCCGTAACTTGAGGATTATCCTCATTGCTGCACAGAAGAATTACGTCCTGGAAGCACCGCTGGGTGCCAGGCCTGCTACAGATGCAACTGACGACGTTAAGAACATCTGGCAAAGCAAAGCTGATGACTACTCGATAGTTCAGTGTGCCATGCTTTACGGCTTAGAATCGGGACTTCAACGACGTTTTGAACGTCATGGAGCATATGAGATGTTCCAGGAGTTGAAGTTAATATTTCAAGCAAATACCCGGATTGAGAGATATGAAGTCTCCAATAAGTTCTACAACTGCAAGATGGAGGAGAATAGTTCTGTCAGTGAGCATATACTCAGAATGTCTGGGTATAACAATCACTTGATTCAACTGGGAGTTAATCTTCCGGATGATAGCGTCATTGACAGAATTCTTCAATCACTGCCACCAAGCTACAAGAGCTTCGTGATGAACTATAACATGCAAGGGATGGATAAGACGATTCTCGAGCTCTTCGCAATGCTAAAAGCTGCGGAGGTAGAAATCAAGAAGGAGCATCAAGTGTTGATGGTCAACAAGACCACCAGTTTCAAAAAAAAAGGCAAAGGAAAGAGGAAGGGGAACTTCAAGAAGAACAGCAAGCAAGTTGCTGCTCAGGAGAAGAAACCCAAGCCTGGACCTAAGCCTGAAACTGAGTGCTTCTACTGCAAGCAGACTGGTCACTGGAAGCGGAACTGCCCCAAGTATTTGGCGGATAAGAAGGATGGCAAGGTGAACAAAGGTATATGTGATATACATGTTATTGATGTGTACCTTACTAATGCTCGCAGTAGCACCTAGGTATTTGATACTGGTTCTGTTGCTAATATTTGCAACTCGAAACAGGGGCTACGGATTAAGCGAAGATTGGCTAAGGATGAGGTGACGATGCGCGTGGGAAATGGTTCCAAAGTTGATATGATCGCAGTCGGCATGCTACCTCTACATCTACCTTCGGGATTAGTATTAGACCTAAATAATTGTTATTTGGTGCCAGCGTTGAGCATGAACATTATATCTGGATCTTGTTTGATGCGAGACGGTTATTCATTTAAATCAGAGAATAATGGTTGTTCTATTTATATGAGTAATATCTTTTATAGTCATGCACCCTTGAAGAGTGGTCTATTTTTGATGAATCTCGAAAGTAGTGATACACATATTCATAATGTTGAAGCCAAAAGATGCAGAGTTGATAATGATAGTGCAACTTATTTGTGGCACTGCCGTTTAGGTCATATCAGTGTAAAGCGCATGAAGAAACTCCATACTGATGGACTTTTGGAACCTCTTGATTATGAATCACTTGGTACTTGCAAACCGTGCCTTATGGGCAAGATAACTAAAACGCCGTTCTCCGGAACTATGGAGAGAGCAACAGATTTGTTGGAAATCATACATACAGATGTATGTTGTCCGATGAATGTTGAGGCTCGCGGCAGATATCGTTATTTTCTCACCTTCACAGATGATTTAAGCAGATATGGGTATATCTACTTAATGAAACATAAGTCTGAAACATTTGAAAAGTTCAAAGAATTTCAGTGAAGTGGAAAATCATCATAACAAGAAAATAAAGTTTCTACGATCTGATCGTGGAGGAGAATATTTGAGTTACGAGTTTGGTCTACATTTGAAACAATGAGGAATAGTTTCACAACTCATGCCACCCGGAACACCACAGCGTAATGGTGTGTCCGAACGTCATAATCGTACTTTACTAGATATGGTGCGATCTATGATGTCTCTTACTGATTTACCGCTATCATTTTGGGGTTATGCTTTAGAGACGGCTGCTTTCACGTTAAATAGGGCACCATCAAAATCTGTTGAGACGACGCCTTATGAACTATGGTTTGGCAAGAAACCAAAGTTGTCGTTTCTTAAAGTTTGGGGCTGCAATGCTTATGTGAAAAAGCTTCAACCTAATAAGCTCGAACCCAAATCGTAGAAATGTGTCTTCATAGGATACCCAAAGGAAACTGTTGGGTACACCTTCTATCACAGATCTGAAGGCAATACTTTTGTTGCTAAATTTGGACCCTTTCTAGAGAAGGAGTTTCTCTCGAAAGAAGTGAGTGGGAGGAAAGTAGAACTTGATGAGGTAACTGTACCTGCTCCCTTATTGGAAAGTAGTTCATCACAGAAACCGGTTCCTGTGACGTCTATACCAACTAGTGAGGAAGTTAATGATGATGATCATGAAACTTCAGATCAAGTTATTACTGAACTTCGTAGATCAACCAGAGTAATATCCGCACCAGAGTGGTACGGTAATCCTGTTCTGGAAGTCATGTTACTAGACCATGATGAACCTACGAACTATGAAGAAGCGATGGTGAGCTCAGATTCCGCAAAATGGCTTGAGGCCATGAAATCTGAGATGGGATCCATGTATGAGAACAAAGTGTGTACTTTGGTTGACTTGCCCGATGATCGGCAAGCAATTGAGAATAAATGGATCTTCAAGAAGAAGACCGACGCTGACAGTAATGTTACTGTCTACAAACCTCGACTTGTTGCGAAAGGTTTTCGACAAGTTCAAGGGATTGACTACGATGAGACCTTCTCACCCGTAGCGATGCTTAAGTCTGTCCGAATCATGTTAGCAATTGCTGCATTTTATGATTACGAAATATGGCAGATGGATGTCAAAACTGCATTCCTGAATGGATTTCTGGAAGAAGAGTTGTATATGATGCAACCGGAAGGTTTTATCGATCCAAAGGGAGCTAACAAAGTGTGCAAGCTCCAGCGATCCATTTATGGACTGGTGCAAGCCTCTCGGAGTTGGAATAAACGCTTTGATAGTGTGATCAAAGCATTTGGTTTTGTACAGACTTTTGTAGAAGCCTGTATTTACAAGAAAGTGAGTGGGAGCTCTGTAGCATTTCTGATATTATATGTGGATGACATATTGCTGATTGGAAATGATATAGAATTTCTGGATAGCATAAAGGGATACTTGCATAAGAGTTTTTCAATGAAAGACCTCGGTGAAGCTGCTTATATATTGGGCATAAAGATCTATAGAGATAGATCAAGACGCTTAATTGGACTTTCACAAAGTACATACCTTGACAAAGTTTTGAAGAAGTTCAAAATGGATCAAGCAAAGAAAGGGTTCTTGCATGTGTTACAAGGTGTGAAGTTGAGTAAGACTCAATGCCCAACCACTGCATAAGATAGAGAGAAGATGAAAGGTGTTCCCTATGCTTCAGCCATAGGCTCTATCATGTATGCAGTGTTGTGTACCAGACCTAATATGTGCCTTGCTATAAGTTTAGCAGGGAGGTACCAAAGTAATCCAGGAGTGGATCACTTGACAGCGGTCAAGAACATCCTGAAGTACCTAAAAAGGACTAAGGATATGTTTCTCGTTTATGGAGGTGACAAAGAGCTCATCATAAAGGGTTACGTTGATGCAAGCTTTGACACTGATCCGGACGATTCTAAATCGCAAACCGGATACGTGTTTACATTGAACGGTGGAGCTGTCAGTTGGTGCAGTTCTAAACAAAGCGTTGTGGCGGGATCTACGTGTGAAGCGGAATACATAACTGCTTCGGAAGCAGCAAATGAAGGATTCTAGATGAAGGAGTTCATATCCGATCTAGGTGTCATACCTAGTGCATCGGGTCCAATGAAAATCTTTTGTGACAATACTGGTACAATTGCCTTGGCGAAGGAATCCAGATTTCACAAGAGGACCAAGCACATCAAGAGACGCTTCAATTCCATCTGGGATTTAGTCCAAGTGGGAGACATAGAAATTTGCAAGATACATACGGATCTGAATGTTGCAGACCCGTTGACTAAGCCTCTTCCACGAGCAAAACATGATCAGCACCAAGGCTCCATGGGTGTTAGAATCATTACTGTGTAATCTAGATTATTGACTCCAGTGCAAGGGGGAGACTGGAGGAAATATGCCTTGGAGGCAATAATAAAGTTATTATTTATTTCCTTACATCATGATAAATGTTTATTATTCATGCTAGAATTGTATTAACCGGAAACATAATGCATGTGTGAATACATAGACAAACTGAGTGTCACTAGTATGCCTCTACTTGACTAGCTCGTTGATCAAAGATGGTTATGTTTCCTAGCCATTGACATGAGTTGTAATTTGATCAACGGGATCACATCATTAGGAGAATGATGTGATTGACTTGACCCATTCCGTTAGCTTAGCACTCGATCGTTTAGTATGTTGCTATTGCTTTCTTCATGACTTATACATGTTCCTATGACTATGAGATTATGCAACTCCCGTTTACCGGAGGAACACTTTGTGTGCTACCAAACGTCACAAGTAACTGGGTGATTATAAAGGTGCTCTACAAGTGTCTACAAAGGTACTTGTTGGGTTGGCGTATTTCGAGATTAGGATTTGTCACTCCGATCATCGGAGAGGTATCTCTGGGCCCACTCGGTAATGCACATCACTTAAGCCTTGCAAGCATTGCAACTAATGAGTTAGTTGCGGGATGACGTATTATAGAACGAGTAAAGAGACCTGCCGGTAACGAGATTGAACTAGGTATTGAGATACCGACGATCGAATCTTGGGCAAGTAACATACCGATGACAAAAGGAACAACGTATGTTGTTATGCGGTTTGACCGATAAAGATCTTCGTAGAATGTGTGGGAGCCAATATGAGCATCTAGGTTCCGCTATTGGTTATTGACCGGAGACGTGTCTCGGTCATGTCTACATAGTTCTCGAACCCGTAGGGTCCGCACGCTTAAAGTTTCGATGACGGTTATATTATGAGTTTATGAGTTTTGATGTACCGAAGGTTGTTCGGAGTCCCGGATGTGATCACGGACATGACGAGGAGTCTCAAAATGGTCGAGACATAAAGATTGATATATTGGAAGCCTATATTTAGATATCGGAAGTGTTCCAGGTGAAATAGGGATTTTACTGGAGTACCGAGGGGTTACCGAAACCCCCCGGGGGTTAACGGCCTTAGTGGGCCTTTGCCGAGAAGAGGAGAGGCAGCCAGCGCTGGGCCATGCACCCCTCCCCGCTAGTCTGAATAGGACAAGGAGAGTGTTAGAACTAATCTTGTTATTAGTGCTAGATTTCGATTTTGGTACGCATGCAGGTACGCAGGGTGTGCCATAGCATTAGCAAGTAGGCTGCATGGATAGATTAATCAGTTAGCTGCGTATGCTGCGGAGCCGGGCCAGCCGAGTCGTGTGGCAAATCAGTGTGGAGCAAGAATCGGGAGCCATTACTTGTGACTTGGTCCTGAACGTGGGCATCCAAACATTCTGCAGACTTGGTGGCCACTCAAAGTGAAGCTAGCCGGCTGAGTAGTAATCGGAAGTAGTTGTGGTCTTGTACGTGTATGTAGAGTTAGTGGGTTAGTGGCCGGGCATGGCGGCTGGGTCGTGTGCGTGGCTAATCTCTCATGTGTATAAGTATCCCTTGAGTTAACGAGAAACTGAGTGGCCGAGAGGGCTGGGAGAAACGATGTAGCCATTGTATGGTCACCAGGGAAGTCCTCTCGGCAAAGCCATTGAGATCCTTTTCTCTGGTGTGTGTGTGCGTTGTGTGTGTGTGTGTGTTCCTCCCTGTGTGTGTGCTGGTGCTCTTGACAGAAGAGAGAGTTGTGAGAGATAAAGAGAGGTAGAAGAAGAGTGACACCGCGAGAGGCGGCGCCAATAATTGGTATCAGAGCCTTGTCGATCCGAGGCGACGGCGACGGTGCGGCGGACGCCGTTGGTGGCACGATGCTGCTAGCGGCCGGTGCGTGTCTTCATCATCGTCGAGCTACGTCACGAACGATAGAGAGAGATGTGTTGTCCGGTAAGTTGCGTCACCGGCGGCAAGGAGGTGATGGCCATGGAGCTGAGGCCATTGCCACGAGGAGTTCCATGTCCGAGTCGGCGGTAATGTGCGTCATCATCGGCAACATGGAGGCGAGTCACCGGCGAGTTGCGCCACCGGTGACGAACATGGATGCGAGTCACCGGCGAGTTGCGGCACCAGTGGCAAATATGGAGGCGAGTCACCGACGAGTTGCGGCACCAGTGGCAAACATGCAGCAGCGAGGGTGCCACGGCGACGCACTCGTGGTGAAGGCGTAGGAGGTGCGCCTCTTATCGGAGAGCGGCGACAGAGGTAATCAGCGTGACAAGATGGCATTGGCAGCCATCTCCGTGTTGCAACGACGACATACGACGGTTGGCTTCAAGAGAGAAATAAGTTAACAAGATTAGGGAGGTGAATGTTAGAACTAATCTTGTTATTAGTGCTAGATTTCAATTTTGGTACGCATGCAGGTACGTAGGGTGTGCCATAGCATTAGCATGTAGGCTGCATGGATAGATTAATCAGTTAGCTGCGTACCCTGCGGAGCCGGGCCAGTCGAGTCGTGTGGCAGATCTGTGTGGAGCAAGAATCGGGAGCCATTACTTGTGACTTGGTCCTGAACGTGGGCATCCAAACGTTCTGCAGACTTGGTGGCCACTCAAAGTGAAGCTAGCCGGCTGAGTAGTAATCGGAAGTAGTTGTGGGCTTGTACGTGTATGTAGAGTTAGTGGGTTAGTGGTCGGGCATGGCGGCTGGGTCGTGTGCGTGGCTAATCTCTCCTGTGTATAAGTATCCCTTGAGTTAATGAGAAACTGAGTGGCCGAGAGGGCTGGGAGAAACGATGTAGCCATTGTATGGTCACCAGGGAAGTCCTCTCGGCAAAGCCATTGAGATCCTTTTCTCTGGTGTGTGTGTGCGTTGTGTGTGTGTGTGTGTGTGTGTGTTCCTCCCTGTGTGTGTGTGCTGGTGCTCTTGACAGAAGAGAGATTTGTGAGAGATAAAGAGAGGTAGAAGAAGAGCGGCGCCGCGAGAGGCGGCGCCAACAGAGAGGGGGGGCGCCGCCCCCCCCCCCCCCTTCCTTCCTCTCTCCCTCCTCTTTCACCCCCAAGTCCTAATCCAACTAGGAAAGGGGGGAGTACTACTCCCGGTGGGAGTAGGACTCCTCCTGGCGCGCCCCTCTAGGCCGGCCGCACCTCCCCCTTGCCCCTTTATATACGGGGGCAGGGGGCACCCTAGAGACACAACAATTGATCGTTTGATCTTTTAGCCATGTGTGGTGCCCCCCTCCACCATAGTCCACCTCGATAATACTGTAGCGGTGCTTAGGCGAAGCCCTACGTCGGTAGAACATCATCATCGTCACCACGCTGTCGTGCTGACGAAACTCTCCCTCAACACTCGGCTGGATCGGAGTTCGAGGGACGTCATCGGGCAGAACATGTGCTGAACTCGGAGGTGTCGTGCGTTCGGTACTTGATCGGTCGGATCGTGAAGACGTACGACTACATCAACCGCGTTGTGCTAACGCTTCCGTATTCGGTCTACGAGGGTACGTGGACAACACTCTTCCCTCTCGTTGCTATGCATCACCATGATCTTGCGTGTGCGTAGGAATTTTTTTGAAATTACTACGTTCCCCAACATCATACATAAAAGAATTCAGAGAAGATTCAAATATTGTTCATAGATAATCTTGATCATAAACCCACAATCCATCAGTCTCAACAAACACACCACAAAAAGAAGATTACATCGAATAGATCTCCACAAGAGAGGGGAAGAACATTGTACTGAGATCCAAAAAGAGAGAAGAAGCCATCTAGCTACTAACTATGGACCCGAAGGTCTGAGGTAAACTACTCACACTTCATCGGAGAGGCTATGGCGATGATGTAGAAGCCCTCCGTGATGGATGCCCCCTCCGGCGGAGCTCCGGAACAGGCCCCAAGATGGGATCTCGTGGGTACAGAAGGTTGCGGCGGTGGAATTAGGTTTTTGGCTCCGTATCTGATCGTTTGGGGGTACGTGGGTATATATAGGAGGAAGGAGTACGTCGGTGGAGCAATAGGGGGCCCACAAGGGTGGAGGGCATGCCCTGGGGGGTGGGCGCGCCCCCCCTACCTCGTGGCCTCCTCCTTTGTTTCTTGACGTAGGGTCCAAGTCTCCTGGATCATAATCTTCCTAAAAATCACGTTCCCAAAGGTTTCATTCCATTTGGACTCCATTTGATATTCCTTGGCTGTGAAACTCTGAAATAGGCAAAAAAACAACAATTCTGGGCTGGGCCTCCGGTTAATAGGTTAGTCCAAAAATAATATAAAAGTGAATAATAAAGCCCAATAATGTCCAAAACAGTAGATAATATAGAATGGAGCAATAAAAAATTATAGATACGTTGGAGACGTACCAGGCATCCCCAAGCTTAATTCCTGCTTGTCCTCGAGTAGGTAAATGATAAAAACAGAATGTTTGATGTGGAGTGCTACTTAGCATAATTTCAATGTAATTCTTCTTAATTGTGGTATGAATATTCAGATCTGAAAGATTCAAGACAAAAGTTTAATATTGACATGAAAATAATAATACTTCAAGCATACTAACAAAGCAATCATGTCTTCTCAAAATAACATGGCCAAAGAAAGTTATCCCTACAAAATCATATAGTCTGGCTATGCTCTATCTTCACCACACAAAGTATTTAAATCATGCACAACACCGATGACAAGCCAAGCAATTGTTTCATACTTTTGACATTCTCAAACTTTTTCAATCTTCACACAATACATGAGCGTGAGCCATGGATATAGCACTATATGTGTCATGACCGGATTTCCAATAAAGATATTTATTGAGAAACCAATCTTTTGAGTCCAGTATGAGAGAAAATCTTCCTCACTGGTAGACAAACTCTTGATACAATAAGCCAGTAGCATAGAATATATTACAGGGTTGAGCTAAGGGTGCTCAACAATTTATTACAAGCGCGCCAATAATTATATATAAAGGCGGATATAACACAAGGGAGTGGTGGCATACTACTGACTCGGGAATAAAGCGATGGTGGAATAATACAGTGGGGAGTGGATAACATGGCTCTCAAACTAGCATCTCATCGAGCGTCGAGGTGAGGCTCGATGAATTTATTCGGATTGCAGAAGCAGATATAATACAGTGACCAAATCCAGGGTCGCACGAGACTGACTGGGATTCCTCTAGGCGTCGGACTCACTATCGAACTCTTCATCCATGAGATCACCTTCGTCAGCATCTGGCCAAATCAACAAGCCAGTGAGTACTTTGAAGGTACTCGCAAGACAGTTCGGACGTAAGATATAACAAATGCATGCATGAATGCGTCATGATTAATTTACCAAAGCACATCCAAATATTAGCAGGCAAGGTGAGTAAAAATGGGAATCGGCGGTAGTCCGCCAGAAATCCCAACAGAAATATAAATGGGAACTAATCGGGTGTCTGAAGCAACGCCTCGAAAGGTGAACAACTACATAAAAAAATTCGTGCCACAGTCGGGCGTCTTAGCGACACCACATAAAGGGCTTTAAAAGAAATGCCACAGTCGGGCGTCTTAGCGACACCACATAAAGGGTTTTAAAAGAAATGCCACAGTCGGGCGTCTTAGCGACACCACATAAAGGGCTTTAAAAGAAATGCCACAGTCGGGCGTCTTAGCGACACCACATAAAGGGCTTTAAAAGAAATGCCACAGTCGGGCGTCTTAGCGACACCACATAAAGGGCTTTAAAAGAAATGTCACAGTCGGGCGTCTTAGCGACGCCACATAAAGGGCTTTAAAAGAAATGCCACAGTCGGGCGTCTTAGCGACACCACATAAAGGGCATATGAGGAAAGTAAATAACAGTACTGCCGCAGTCGGACGTCTGAGCGACATCACAGAAAGGGCTTATGAGGAAAGTAAATAACAGTACTGCCGCAGTCGGACGTCTGAGCGACATCACAGAAAGGGCTTTCTTCATAAGGAAAAATAATACACATGTTAGATTAATCAGCTCAAGGTAATATACGGGTTAGTCCATCACAGGAATAAACATTTAACCGGACTCAGCACTCTTGTGATTCACCGGAGTATCCGTCACCACAACTGGCACTTGTCAGAATAAGTTAGCGCAGAACTTGGATATGGATAGGATGATTTGAAGAATTATGACTCTGCAGAGTTTGTACAAAAATTTCCCACAGCCAACGGATTTCCGTAGCCACGAAGGACTAGTTCCGTTTACGGTATTTCGGAAGAAAACACAGCTAACCAGTACACACCCATCCTACCTCTCGATGTCAGGAATCACCCTAGACATCGTCCAAGAAAAACTTTTGAGGCAGGGAGATCACAATCTTGAATAGCGTGGGATCAAATTTATATACGCGCGCTCTAAGGGGTGCCCCCCTCTCGGTCCCAACCGGAAACACCCATGCCCCCTGACCGGATGACTGGCTTTAATCCAGGGCCATGGAACCATCATCCCGGCCTCTCCTCTTGGTGTGTACCAGGAAAGCGGTTTGCAACTTACTGAACCATATTCCTTGCGGAAAACATGTGGTAGTACAGGAAGGGAATATGGACGGGAACCGAACCGATATGGGCTGACACTGAAGTCAAGTAGTATGGCATAAGAATGGCATGCTACAACACTGCCGTCTTACCCATCCTCATGCCAACACATGGCCATGCATATACACATCCAACAACGTTTGGATCATCGAACTCACTTGCCTCAACCATGCATGAAAATAATGTTCATCGGTATGCGCATTAACATGCCATGAATCTTGCTGAATGCAAAACATGCCAAGACACCCATCATATCAAAAGTTCAAACATGCTTGCCTGGTTCAGAGTAGTCGGAGCCTAGCTCGGTGAAGTTCGCGGTCCCGTCACCTCCTTCGGTATCTACGGTATAAAGAAAATATACGCGCTATCGTGAATACAGAGAGATGCACAGAAATTATTCCAAATATTTTTCAAATAAATCTGATAAAAAACTAGACAAAATTTCAAAGAGAAAAGAGAAACAATCACTCAAAAATATGCTTCTGTTTAAAAGCTATAAAGGTTTTTGTCCAGGGACATTTCTGTAATGAAACAGAAACTTTCCAGGGTTCTTTTTATAAAAACAGAAAACGCTTCAGTCTCGAATATGCCAGTTCAGAGGAGAAAGCGTATTTTGCCCGAAGGCGTTTTCCAGAAAACGGTTCAAAAAGAATAAAACGCTGACGGGGTGGACCCACCCGTCAGGTTTGAAAAGGGAGGCAGAGATTTGGCGCCAGAGGGCCGCGGCGATCGCCGGCGGCGATCCACGGCGAGGTAGGGGGATCGGAGGGTACCTCCGTGCTCAGGGCGCCATTCCGCGTCGGGTGGTGGTGGTCGCCGGTGAGCACCACGTCGACGGTGGCTCCTGCTCCGGCGGACGGTGGTTTGGGCGTGGATGGTGCTCGCCGGAGAGGGCTGCAAGCATCAAATTGAGGTGGGGGTCAGGCCTCTGGTAGCTAGAGGAGGTGATTGATGGAGTTTGGGCGTCGGGGACGGCCTCACCGAAGAGAACGTTGCCGGAGCCCGAGGTGGGCGGAGGTGGCCGGAGTCGAGGAAGAAAGGCCCCTCGAGGCCCTTCCAGTGGCTAGGCGGGGTCTGGCAAGGTGGTGGAGTTGTGCGGGGACAAGAGCAAGCTCGGGGGGGCTATATATAGGCGGTCCGAGGCGGTTGCCGTGAACGGATAAGTCCGGCGGGTGATTATGGCGGAGCTGTGGGTGGACGGGCGGCTTACGGGCTTGATCATCAACTAGGTGGGGCACTGGTGCCGTCCCAGTGTCCAACTCAGCACAGGAGGGAGGGTTACGGCCTGCCCTCGACGGAACGGCCGCATGGCACGCCGGCGGCAGAGAACGCACTCTGCGCGTGCCAGGCCACGGCGGCGGTGCTGCATGCGTGCGCTGACAAGGACGTGGCCATGCGGAGCCCTCAAGAGGTTTGGGCGGTGCTGAACGGTGTTATGCCACAGTGCTGCCCCCTGTCGGCCGCTACGGTGGCTCTGCCGCCGCGGGACACGCCGGCGCTGGCGGGCCAGGGCGCCACCGACGCCAGGAAGGCGCCAAGCGCGCGTGTGGTGCTCCAGACAGGAGGAAGAGGCGGCGAGCACGAGCTAAATGCACAGTTTCCTCGTGACTGAAACTCTGACGAATAAACGACACTGAACTCTGAATTTTACTGAATATGAACAGCAACAGTGCACGCCAGGTGTTCGATAGAATGATTCTGGCATGAAGGGATTTTTCCTTGAGCTGGTTTTTGGTGGAGTGGCTTCTCATTGCACCAGTAGGCTGCCTGATTTTTGGTAGAATTTTTGGAGAAGTGAAAATATGAATTTCACCAAATTTGGCAAATCTGGTCCAAACTTGCAGAGGCTGAAATTTGAAAAAAAATGAAAAGAGGAAGAGTGGATCAAGATGGTTCTGAGTTGTGGATGCTAAGGACAATCCAGAGGAATTGGTTTGAGGTCAAATCTCAATTGCAATAGGGTACTTGCTTTGAAAATCACTCAGGCTCAAAAATAACAGTCAGAAAAGAATTGAGAGAAAAACAAATTGAAATAAAATCCAAAACTTGTTTGGACTTGTTGGGACAGAGAACTTAGATTGTTTTCAAAGAGGAGGGGAGGTTTTGGAGAGGTTTTACCACATGGGCAAAAACAAAAATCATGGGTGGTCTTCAAGATATGAAAAATCCCAATTTTCATGGAGTTTCTTTTTAAAAGGAAAATAATTAACTTCCAAAAACATGTTTTAAGAGGGGAGTCATCAGAGAAAAGTTTTAAATGATCAATCACCATAGTTTGATGAAGATTAAAAATCCTTGCCAAAGAAAAGGAAGTTTTTGAGAGGAAGGTTTTTTCTGAAAAAATAATAATTTTAAATGGCCTCTTTTCAAAACCAACAAAGATTTTGCTAAAAACCAAATGAAAAATTTTGGAGTGTCACAACACCTACCCCCTTAGGAAAAATCTCGTCCCCGAGATTTCAGCTGATCCTTAAATAAGTGTGGATGCTTTGCCCGAAGAAAATCCTCTCTTTCCCAAGTTGCTTCATTTTCGGTGTGATTGCTCCACTGAACTTTGAAAAACTTGATGGTTTTCTGTCGGGTCCTCCTTTCAGACTCCTCTAATATTCTTACGGGACGTTCCCGATAGGTGAGGTCTGGCTGCACGTCAATGCTCTCATGGGATACTTGTTTCCCTGGGTTGCTCACGCACTTTCTTAACTGCGAAACGTGGAACACGTTGTGGACATCTAATAGTTCCTCAGGTAAGTCTAGCTGGTAGGCTACCGTGCCTCTTCGTGCCATTATACAGAATGGTCCGATGAATCTTGGTGCTAGCTTGCCTTTAATCTTGAATCGTTGCAGTCCTCTCATAGGGGATACTCGTAGGTACACAAACTCACCGGGTTCGAAGTTGACCCCACGATGTTTCTGATCGTAATAACTCTTATGTCGGCTTTGGGCGGTCTTGAGTCGATCTCTGATTAGCTTGACCTTTTCCTCGGCTTATCTGAGCATGTCTGGCCCGAAGATGCGGCTGTCTCCGGTCTCTGACCAATTTAACGGGGTACGACATCTCCGTCCGTATAAAGCCTCAAATGGTGCCATTTGAAGGCTGGCCTGGTAACTATTGTTGTATGCGAACTCGGCGTATGGCAGGCTTTCTTCCCAACTGGTTCCATATGTGAGGACACATGCTCTCAACATGTCCTCTAAAATCTGGTTTACGCGTTCTGTTTGTCCATCTGTCTGGGGGTGGTAAGCTGTACTGAAGGCTAGTTGAGTTCCCAGAGCCTGTTGTAAATGATCCCAAAATCTTGAAACGAACTGAGTGCCTTTGTCGGATATTATAGTCTTTGGGACACCGTGTAGACAGACTATGCGGGAGAGGTAAATCCTGGCAAGCTTCTGAGTGGTGTGGGTCGTCCTTACTGGAATAAAATGTGCCACCTTGGTTAACCTGTCGGTCATGACCCATATGGCATCATTCCCGTGTCGTGACCGAGGTAGTCCGACAATGAAATCCATCCCTATTTCATCCCATTTCCACTCAGGTATTTTGTTCGGTTGCAGTAGTCCGGCTGGTCTCTGATGCTCAGCTTTTATGCGTTGACATGAGTCGCAACATGCAATGAAGGTAGTTATGTCCCTCTTCATACCGTGCCACCAAAATCTTTCCTGAATATCTTTATACATTTTGGTTCCTCCAGGGTGGATTGAATATGGGGAGATGTGGGCTTCAGCTAAAATTTGCTGTTTTAGGTCTTCTATGTTTGGAACGCAGAGTCTTTCTCCGTACCATAATATCCCTCCATCGTCTACGATGAATTCCGAGGCCTTGCCCATACTCATTTTTCTTTTTATGCCGTCTATGCTGGGGTGACCAGGCTGAGCTCCTTTAATTTTCTCCACAAGGTCGGGTTGTATCTCCAGGTTTGTTATGGTACCTTCTGCTACTATTAACAAGTTGAGCTTGGCAAATTCTTGTTGGAATTCGGGTCTCAAGCCTTGCAGACTGTTCTCGTCGGGGCTGGGGTTCCGACTAAGAGCATCGGCCACTACATTTGCTTTACCTGGATGGTAGTGGATACCAACATCATAATCCTTTACCAATTCCAACCAGCGTTGTTGCCGTAAATTTAGTTCTGGCTGTGTGAAAATACATTTGAGACTTTTATGGTCCGTGTATATTTCACATCGATTTCCAAGTAAGAAATGTCTCCATTCCTTAAGTGCATGAATGACAGCTACCATTTCTAAGTCATGAGTGGGATAATTTTCCTCATGCTTGCGAAGCTGCCTTGAAGCGTAGGCGACAACCTTGCCTTCTTGCATCAATACGCATCCGAGACCCTTTCTGGATGCGTCACAATATACTTCAAAATCCTCGTGTATGTCTGGCACAATTAATACCGGTGTTGTCGTTAACTTCCTCTTTAGCTCTTGGAAACTCTTCTCGCAGGCTTCTGTCCATTCAAACTTCTTGTCTTTCTTGAGTAACTGGGTCATAGGCTTGGCTATGGTGGAGAATCCTTTAATAAATCTGCGGTAATATCCTGCCATTCCCAAGAAACTTTGTATGTCTGTTACGCTGGCTGGTGACTTCCAGCCAAGTACGGCCTTGACTTTTTCCGGGTCCATTGCTATACCGTCTTGGGTCAGTACGTGGCCTAGAAAGCCTACTTGTCTTAGCCAAAATTCGCACTTGCTGAATTTGGCATACAATTGATGTTTCCTGAGTTCTCCTAGCACAATTCTGAGATGTTCCGCGTGCTCTTCTGGTGTCTTGGAGTATACCAGAATATCGTCGATGAATATCACAACGAACTTGTCCATAAACTTCATAAATACTTTGTTCATGAGGTGAACAAAATATGCGGGGGCGTTCGTCAATCCAAATGGCATTACCGTGAACTCATACAATCCATATCTGGAGGTGAAAGCTGTCTTGGGGATATCTTCTGTTCGCACCTTCAATTGATGGTATCCTGACCTTAGGTCAATTTTTGAGAATACCTTGGCCTGAGCGAGTTGATCGAACAAATCGTTTATCCTTGGCATTGGGTATTTGTTCTTGACTGTGACCATGTTGAGTGCTCGATAGTCAATACACAATCTCAGTGTTCCGTCTTTCTTTTTGGCAAATAAAATCGGTGATCCCCAAGGTGAGGAACTGGCTCGAATGTATCCTTTGTCCAGCAATTCCTTTATTTGTTTCTTCAATTCAACCAACTCGGATGGTGCCATTCTGTATGGTTTCTTGTATATGGGGGTGGTTCCTGGTGCGAGCTCAATGCTGAACTCTATCTCTCGGTCTGGTGGCATGCCTGGAAGCTCTTTGGGGAATACGTCTGGAAATTCACATACTACTGGAACCTTGTTTAACTCAGAAACGTCCACCTTACTTAATCTCGGTTGCCGGGGTATTTTTCTTTCCTTGGCGGATACCCATATTGTCTTCCCGTGGTGGTGTGTGAGAATTATGGTCCAGTTGAAACAGTCAATGAAACCCTTGTTGGTGGTTAGCCAGTCCATCCCGAGGATGACATCCAGTCCCTTATTTTCCAACACAATAAGATTGGCGTGGAACTTCAATCCTTTGAACTCAATAACCACATCCTGACAGTAACTCTGAGTGACTTGCTGAATCCCAGGGGACTTGATGATCATGGATTTCTCCAAAGGAAGCATCGAAAAATTACTTTGCAAAGCAAAACTTTTCGAAATAAAAGAGTGAGAAGCTCCAGAATCAAACAAAACCATTGCAGGTATTGTGTTGACAGGAAACGTACTGAGTACGATATCCGGAGCATTTTGTGCCTCCTCTTTGGATACGTGGTTCAGATGACCCTTCCTGTGGTTGTTGTTGGGATTGAAATTGTTCCGCTTGGGTGCTGAATTATTGCCGCCGTTGTTCGGCTTTGGGGCTGAGTTTCTAGGCTTGGGACACTGCTTGGCATAGTGTCCTTCCTCTCCACAGGCGTAGCAAGTAATGCCAGGGCGATATGTGAACTCCTTGTCCCTTGCATGGAAATTCTTGATTGGGCATGAGACGTTGGACGCGGACTTGTGTGTCCCACCCTTTTGAAAATCTGTCTTGCTTCGATGATTGCGAGCATGGTTGGTCTGGTCCCTTTTTCGCTTGCGGAAATCTTCCAAACTGCGCCTCTCATTTTCTAGAGTAATGGCTTTGTCCACTAGTGTCTTAAAATCAGGAAAAGTGTGCACGACTAGTTGGCACTTAAGCGCGGGCGCTAAACCGTCAAGGAATTTCTCCATCTTCTTGCTCTCAGTCATACTATCTTCATTGGCGTAGCGAGATAATAGAGTAAATTGACCGTTGTAATCTGACACTGTCATGTTCCTTTGTTTGAGGTCATCGAACTCTCTCTTTTTGATTTTCATAATACTCTTAGGAATGTGTGCGCCACGGAAGCCTTCCTTGAAATCATCCCAGGTTATATCATTTTCATTGGGATGCATGTGCAGGAAATTCTCCCACCAAGATGCGGTTGCTCCTGTGAGATAGTGCGGAGCATAAAGTACCTTTTCGGGGTCTGAACATTTTGCAATAATTAATTTTCTCTCCATATCTCGAAGCCAGTCTTCGGCCTCAAGAGGCTTGTCAGTATGAGAAAATGTTGGGGGACGCGTCTTCTGTAGCTCAGATAACTTGGAATGCTGCTGATGCTGCCCATGGTGACTTCCCATGTTGATGACTTGGTTCATCATTTCCGATGTTGTTGCTGACTCTGTTCATAAAGGCGGCACATTTGAGGAAGTGTCGTTTCACTGCCCTGTTGACTTGACTGACCTTGAGTGAAATTGTTGCCTGGTTGAGTGTCATGATATTGACTTGACTGCCCTTGTGTAAAATTGTTGTCCGGTTGAGTGCCATAATTTTCCTCTGGCGGAGCTGGCATGGAGCGAGTCCAAGGACGAGACATTTTTCACTCTGGGGATATATTTTGTAAAACCCATAAGAAAAACGAAAAGGGTCGCAAAAACAATTCCATAAATGCACAAGGTTGGCAAATAAATTAAATAGCCAAGATCACTTAATGAAAAATATTCGATTTGCGCATGGAGAAGGACTGCTCATTACGTATCTTACACGCGGGCGATAATTATACAATACATCACTCAGGATATGCGTACATAATCCTGACATGTTATTTAGGCTAGTGCACTTTTCCACTTCCTACATGATGCGCAAACAGGCTACTTCCCATTTCTTACATGGCGGTACATCGCGTGACGGCTAAGTGTACTTAGTTGGAGATGTTCATGATGTCCTTGGCCCTGCCAAGGGTGAGGCGTAGCGAGGCTGGGGACTCGACTTCCTCCTTGCTAATAGGCTCCATACGAGTAGTGCTGTGTCGAGTAGATGGAGCGGGTGCCAGGGGCGGAATAACACGAACAGGAGTTGGCGTGAGGGGCGGTGCAGTGCGCGCTGGAGTGGGCGCAATGACTTGGTTGAACTCTTCAGTAGAAGGCAGGCGACGAGTAGGTGCATAAGATGCTGATGGTGAGACAAAAGTCAATGGCGGTGCGGTGGGCAGGAGCTCCCTCCTATTGGCAGCACAGCCATGGACTGAGTCCATGCGGGCGGCCACGAAGTCGTCCACCAAGTTGTCGAAGGCGGCCTCCAGGGCCCGAAGATACTCAATAAGCATCTCAAAGGCCTCGTCTCGTTCTCCTCTGGGGCAAGAGTAGGCGTAGTGATAGGTGTAGGGCACGTGGCATGGAAGGTAGCGGTAACGACGAGCCTTCATCACGGGAAGGATATCTCTGAGACGAGCTATCGACTCGCGGGCTGCCATCTGAATAGCATGCTTCTCCGTGGGCATGGCTCTTCCCACAAACCGGAAGCGGCGTAACTCACCACGCCCTCCCCTGAATTGCACCAAGGCCTGGTGCATGGTCAGACTGTCGTTGACTTTGTGCTGGCAGAGTGAGAAGACTGGGCGCACAAATGGCCCCATCGCGACCTGAACGATGAAGGACAGAAGCTTGACGAGCCCATCGGGTACGTTGGCGAAGGTCTGAGACTCGCAGCTGTTGTCGGCCATCTACAAAAGTAGGCAAAAATTCTGAATGGTCAGATCATAAATATATGGTGACTGTCAGAAAAATGACTACAATTGCAAAAGTACAAATTAGCTCTATTATGCTAATAACCAATTAGCGATCGCACCTAGTGGCTTCCTACAGTCAGCCTGGCTCTGGTACCAAGCTTGTCACGACCGGTTTTCCAATAAAGATATTTATTGAGAAACCAATCTTTTGAGTCCAGTATGAGAGAAAATCTTCCTCATTGGTAGACAAACTCTTGATACAATAAGCCAATAGCATAGAATATATTACAGGGTTGAGCTAAGGGTGCTCAACAATTTATTATAAGCACGCCAATAATTATTTATAAAGGCGGATATAACACAAGGGAGTGGTGGCATACTACTGACTCGGGAATAAAGCGATGGTGGAATAATACAGTGGGGAGTGGATAACATGGCTCTCAGACTAGCATCTCATCGAGCGTCGAGGTGAGGCCCGATGAATTTATTCGGATTGCGGAAGCGGATATAATACAGTGACCAAATCCAGGGTCGCACGAGACTGACTGGGATTCCTCTAGGCGTCGGGCTCGCTATCGAACTCTTCATCCATGAGATCACCTTCGTCAGCATCTGGCCAAATCAACAAGCCAGTGAGTACTTTGAAGGTACTCGCAAGACAGTTCGGACGTAAGATATAACAAATGCATGCATGAATGCGTCATGATTAATTTACCAAAGCACATTCAAATATTAGCAGGCAAGGTGAGTAAAAATGGGAATCGGCGGTAGTCTGCCAGAAATCCCAACAGAAATATAAATGGGAACCGATCGGGTGTCTGAAGCGACGCCTCGAAAGGAGAACAACTATATTAAAAAAATCCGTGCCACAGTCGGGCGTCTTAGTGACACCACATAAAGGGCTTTAGAAGAAATGCCACAGTCGGGCGTCTTAGCGACACCACATAAAGGGTTTTAAAAGAAATGCCACAGTCGGGCGTCTTAGCGACACCACATAAAGGGCTTTAAAAGAAATGCCACAGTCGGGCGTCTTAGCGACACCACATAAAGGGCTTTAAAAGAAATGCCACAGTCGGGCGTCTTAGCGACACCACATAAAGGGCTTTAAAAGAAATGTCACAGTCGGGCGTCTTAGCGACGCCACATAAAGGGCTTTAAAAGAAATGCCACAGTCGGGCGTCTTAGCGACACCACATAAAGGGCATATGAGGAAAGTAAATAACAGTACTGCCGCAGTCGGACGTCTGAGCGACATCACAGAAAGGGCTTATGAGGAAAGTAAATAACAGTACTGCCGCAGTCGGACGTCTGAGCGACATCACAGAAAGGGCTTTCTTCATAAGGAAAAATAATACACATGTTAGATTAATCAGCTCAAGGTAATATACGGGTTAGTCCATCACAGGAATAAACATTTAACCGGACTCAGCACTCTTGTGATTCACCGGAGTATCCGTCACCACAACTGGCACTTGTCAGAATAAGTTAGCGCAGAACTTGGATATGGATAGGATGATTTGAAGAATTATGACTCTGCAGAGTTTGTACAAAAATTTCCCACAGCCAACGGATTTCCGTAGCCACGAAGGACTAGTTCCGTTTACGGTATTTCGGAAGAAAACACAGCTAACCAGTACACACCCATCCTACCTCTCGATGTCAGGAATCACCCTAGACATCGTCCAAGAAAAACTTTTGAGGCAGGGAGATCACAATCTTGAATAGCGTGGGATCAAATTTATATACGCGCGCTCTAAGGGGTGCCCCCCTCTCGGTCCCAACCGGAAACACCCATGCCCCCTGACCGGATGACTGGCTTTAATCCAGGGCCATGGAACCATCATCCCGGCCTCTCCTCTTGGTGTGTACCAGGAAAGCGGTTTGCAACTTACTGAACCATATTCCTTGCGGAAAACATGTGGTAGTACAGGAACGGAATATGGACGGGAACCGAACCGATATGGGCTGACACTGAAGTCAAGTAGTATGGCATAAGACTGGCATGCTACAACACTGCCGTCTTACCCATCCTCATGCCAACACATGGCCATGCATATACACATCCAACAACGTTTGGATCATCGAACTCACTTGCCTCAACCATGCATGAAAATAATCTTCATCGGTATGCGCATTAACATGCCATGAATCTTGCTAAATGCAAAACATGACAAGACACCCATCATATCAAAAGTTCAAACATGCTTGCCTGGTTCAGAGTAGTCGGAGCCTAGCTCGGTGAACTTCGCGGTCCCGTCACCTCCTTCGGTATCTACGGTATAAAGAAAATATATGCGCTATCGTGAATACAGAGAGATGCACAGAAATTATTCCAAATATTTTTCAAATAAATCTGATAAAAAACTAGACAAAATTTCAAAGAGAACAGAGAAAGAATCACTCAAAAATATGCTTCTGCTTAAAAGTTATAAAGGTTTTTGTCCAGGGACCTTTCTGTAATGAAACTGAAACTTTCCAGGGTTCTTTTTATAAAAACAGAAAACGCTTCAGTCCTGAATACGCCAGTTCAGAGGAGAAAGCGTATTTTGCCCGAAGGCGTTTTCCAGAAAACGGTTCAAAAAGAATAAAACGCTGACGGGGTGGACCCACCCGTCAGGTTTGAAAACGGAGGCAGAGATTTGGCGCCAGAGGGCCGCGGCGATCGCCGGCGGCGATCCACGGTGAGGCAGGGGGATCGGAGGGTACCTCCGTGCTCAGGGCGCCATTCCGCGTCGGGTGGTGGTGGTGGTGGTCGCCGGTGAGCACCACGTCGACGGTGGCTCCTGCTCCGGCGGACGATGGTTCGGGCATGGATGGAGCTCGCCGGAGAGGGCTGCAAGCATCAAATTGAGGTGGGGGTCAGGCCTGTGGTAGCTAGAGGAGGTGATTGACGGAGTTTGAGCGTCAGGGACGGCCTCACCGAAGAGAACGTTGTCGGTGCCCGAGGCGGGCGGAGGTGGCCGGAGTCGAGGAAGAAAGGCCCCTCGAGGCCCTTCCAGTGGCTAGGCGGGGTCTGGCGAGGTGGTGGAGTTGTGCGGGGACAAGAGCAAGCTCGGGGGGCTATATATAGGCGGTCCGAGGCGGTTGCCGTGAACGGGTAAGTCCGGCGGGCGATTACGGCGGAGCTGTGGGTGGACGGCCGGCTTACGGGCTTGATCATCGACTAGGTGGAGCACTGGTGCCATCCCAGTGTCCAACTCAGCACGGGAGGGAGGGTTACGGCCTGCCCTCGATGGAACGGCCGCACGGCACGCCGGCGGCAGAGAACGCGCTCTGCGCGTCCCAGGCCACGGCGGCGGTGCTGCATGCGTGCGCTGACAAGGAGGTGGCCACGCGGAGCCCTCAGGAGGTTTGGGCGGTGCTAAACGGCGTTATGCCGCGGTGCTGCCCCCTTGTCGGCCGCTACGGTGGCTCTGCCGCCGTGGGACACGCCGGCGCTGGCGGGCCAAGGCGCCACCGACGCCAGGAAGGCGCTAAGCGCGCGTGTGGTGCTCCAGACAGGAGGAAGAGGCGGCGAGCACGAGCCAAATGCACAGTTTCCTCGTGACTGAAACTCTGACGAATAAACGACACTGAACTCTGAATTTTACTGAATATGAACAGCAATAGTGCACGCCAGGTGTTCGACAGAATGATTCTGGCATGAAGGGATTTTTCCTTGAGCTGGTTTTTGGTGGAGTGGCTTCTCATTGCACCAGTAGGCTGCCTGATTTTTGGTAGAATTTTTGGAGAAGTGAAAATATGAATTTCACCAAATTTGGCAAATCTGGTCCAAACTTGCAGAGGCTGAAATTTGAAAATTTAGAAAAGAGGAAGAGTGGATCAAGATGGTTCTGAGTTGTGGATGCTAAGGACAATCTAGAGGATTTGGTTTGAGGTCAAATCTCAATTGCAATAGGGTACTTGCTTTGAAAATCACTCAGGCTCAAAAATAACAGTCAGAAAAGAATTGAGAGAAAAACAAATTGAAATAAAATCCAAAACTTGTTTGGACTTGTTGGGACAGAGAACTTAGATTGTTTTCAAAGAGGAGGGGAGGTTTTGGAGAGGTTTTACCACATGGGCAAAAACAAAAATCATGGGTGGTCTTCAAGATATGAAAAATCCCAATTTTCATGGAGTTTCTTTTTAAAAGGAAAATAATTAACTTCCAAAAACATGTTTTAAGAGGGGAGTCATCAGAGAAAAGTTTTAAATGATCAATCACCATAGTTTGATGAAGATTAAAAATCCTTGCCAAAGAAAAGGAAGTTTTTGAGAGGAAGGTTTTTTCTGAAAAAATAATAATTTTAAATGGCCTCTTTTCAAAACCAACAAAGATTTTGCTAAAAACCAAATGAAAAATTTTGGAGTGTCACAATATGTGGAATAGAATGGTGGTTGTGGAGAAGACAAAAAGGAAGAAGATAGTCTCACATCAACTAGGCGTATCAACGGGCTATGGAGATGCCCATCAATAGATATCAATGTGAGTGAGCAGGGATTGCCATGCAACGGATGCACTAGAGCTATAAGTATATGAAAGCTCAACAAAAGAAACTAAGTGGGTGTGCATCAAACTCGCTTGCTCGCAAAGATCTAGGGGATTTTGAGGAAGCCCATCATTGGAATACACAAGCCAAGTTCTATAATGAAAAATTCCCACTAGTATATGAAAGAGACAAAATGAGAGACTCTCTATCATGAAGATCATGGTGCTACTATGAAGCACAAGTGTGGTAAAAGGATAGTAACATTGTCCCTTCTCTCTTTTTCTCTCATTTTTTTATTTGGGCCTTTTCTCTCTTTTTTATGGCCTCTTTTTTTTAGTCCGGAGTCTCATCCCGACTTGTGGGGGAATCATAGTCTCCATCATCCTTTCCTCACTTGGGACAATGCTCTAATAATGATGATCATCACACTTTTATTTTCTTACAACTCAGCAATTACAACTCGATACTTAGAACAAAATATGACTCTATATGAATGCCTCCGGCGGTGTACCGGGATATGCAATGAATCAACTGTGACATGTATGAAAGAATTATGAACGGTGGCTTTGCCACAAATACAATGTCAACTACATGATCATGCAAAGCAATATGACAACGATGGAGCGTGTCATAATAAACGGAATAGTGGAAAGTTGCATGGCAATATATCTTGGAATGGCTATGGAAATGCCATGATAGGTAGGTATGGTGGCTGTTTTGAGGAAGGTATATGGTGGGTGTATGATACCGGCGAAAAGTGCGCGGTATTAGAGAGGCTAGCAATGGTGGAAGGAAGAAAGTGCATATAATCCATGGACTCAACATTAGTCATGAAGAACTCATATACTTATTGCAAAAATCTACAAGTTATCAAACCAAAGTATTACGCGCATGCTCCTAGGGGGATAGATTGGTAGGAAAAGACCATCGCTCGTCCCCGACCGCCACTCATAAGGAAGACAATCAATAAATAAATCATGCTCGGACTTCATCACATAATGGTTCACCATACGTGCATGCTACGGGAATCACAAACTTTAACACAAGTATTTCTCAAATTCACAACTACTCAACTAGCATGACTCTAATATCACCATCTTTATATCTCAAAACAATTATCAAGCATCAAACTTTTCTTAGTATTCAACACACTCATAAGAAAGTTTTTACAAATCTTGAATACCAAGCATATTAGGATTATTTAAGCAAATTACCATGCTATTTAAGAATCTCAAAATAATCTAAGTGAAGCATGAGATATCAATAGTTTCTATCAAACAAATCCACCACTATTCTCTAAAAGATATAAGTGAAGTACTAGAGCAAAACTATATAACTCAAAAGATATAAGTGAAGCACATAGAGTATTCTAATAATTTGCAAATCATGTATGGCTCTCTCAAAAGGTGTGTACAGAAAGGATGATTGTGGCAAACTAACAAATAAAGACTCAAATCATACAAGACGCTCCAAGCAAAACACATCTCATGTGGTGAATAAAAATATAGCTCCAAGTAAAGTTACCGACAGAAGTAGACGAAAGAGGGGATGCCTTCCGGGGCATCCCCAAGCTTTGGCTTTATGGTGTCCTTAGATTATCTTGGGGGTGCCATGGGCATACCCAAGCTTAGGCTCTTGCCACTCCTTGTTCCATAATCCATCAAAATCTTTCACCCAAAACTTGAAAACTTCACAACACAAAACTCAACAGAAATCTCGTGAGCTCCGTTAGCGAAAGAAAACAAAAGACCACTTCAAGGTACTATAATGAACTCATTCTTTATTTATATTGGTGTTAAACCTAATGTATTCCAACTTCTCTATGGTTTATAAACTATTTTACTAGCCATAGATTCATCAAAATAAGCAAACAACACACGAAAAACAGAATCTGTCAAAAACAAAACAGTCTGTAATAATCTGTAACTAACGCAAACTTCTGGAACTCCAAAAAATCTACCAAAATAGTAAGACCTAGAAAATGAATTTATTGATCAGCAGCACTTGGAATCACTATTTTATCACATTCTGGTGATTTTTAACAATTGTTTCCGTGAACAGAAAATTTCTGGATATTACAGCAAGATCAAATAACTATCATCCAAGAAGATCCTATAGGTTTAACTTGGCACAAACACTAATTAAAACATAAAAACACATCTAACCAGAGACTAGATCAAAGATTTATTCCTAACTAGAAGCAAAAAGAAAGAAAACTAAAAATTGGGTTGCCTCTCAACAAGCGTTATCGTTTAACGCCCCTAGATAGGCATAATAGCAAGGATAGATCTAGGTATTGCCATCTTTGGTAGGCAATCCATAAGTGGCTCTCATGATAGATACATATGGTAATTTTATTTTATTCCTAGGGAAGTGTTCCATGACTTTCATTAATGGAAATTGGAATCTAATATTCCCTTCCTTCATATCAATAATTGCACCAACCATTCTAAGGAAAGGTCTACCAAGGATAATAGGACATGAAGGATTGCAATCTATATCAAGAACAATAAAATCTACGGGCACATAATTCCTATTTTCAACAATAAGAACATCATTAATTCTTCCCATAGGTTTCCGCAAGGTGCAAGTTTAGAGAGCAATCATCAAAATCACGGAAATCTAGCAAATCGCACAAAGTTTTGGGAATAGTGGAAACACTAGCACCCAAATCACATAAAGCATAGAACTCATGATCCTTAATATTAATTTTAATATTTGGTTCCCACTGATCATAAAGTTTTCTAGGGATAGAAACTTCCAACTCAAGCTTTTCTTCATAAGATTGCATCAAAGCATCAATGATATGTTTGGTAAAGGCTTTATTTTGACTATAAGCATGAGGAGAATTTAGCACGGATTGCAACAAGGAAATACAATCAATCAAAGAGCAATTTTCATAATTAAATTCCTTGAAATCCAAAATAGTGGGTTTATTAGTATCTAGGGTTTTGATTTCTTCAATCCCACTTTTATCACTTTTAGCATCAAGATCTAAAAACTTCAAATTTTTGGAACGCCTTCTAGGTAAAGGTGGATCATATTCAATCCCATCATTATCAAGATTCATATTGCAAAACAAAGATTTAATAGGGGACACATCAATAACTTTTAGATCTTCATCTTTATTTTCATAGGAACTAGAAGAGCACGCTCTTATAAAGGCATCTTTCTTAGCACGCATCCTAGCGGTTCTTTCTTTGCACTCATCAATGTAAATTATCATGGCTTTGAGAGACTCATTGATATCATGCTTAGGAGGAATAGATCTAAGGTTTAAAGAATCAACATCAAGAGAAATTCTATCAACGTTCCTAGCCAAATCATCAACTTTAAGCAATTTCTCTTCAAGCAAAGCATTGAAATTATTTTGCGAATTCATAAATTCTTTAACACTAGTCTCAAATTTAGAAGGTATCTTATTAAAATTTCCATAAGAGTTGTCGTAGGAATTTCCATAATTATTAGAGGGATTACTAGGATAATGCTTAGGATTAAAGTTTCCTCTATACGTGCTGTTACCAAAATTATTCCTACCAACAAAATTCACATCCATAGATTCATTATTATTCTCAATCAAAGTAAACAAGGGCATATCACTAGGATCAGAAGAAACACTCTTACTAGTAAATAATTTCATAAGTTCATCCATCTTTTCACTCAAAACATTAATTTCTTCTAATGCATGCACTTTTTTATTAGTAGATCTTTTAGTGTGCCATTGAGAATAATTAACCATAATATTATCTAGGAGTTTAGTAGCTTCTCCTAAAGTGATTTCCATAAAAGTGCCTCCCGCGGCCGAATCTAAAAGATTTCTAGAAGCAAAAATCAATCCAGCATAAATTTTTTGTATAATCATCCACAAATTCAAACCATGAGTAGGGCAATTATGTATCATTAATTTCATCCTCTCCCAAGCTTGTGCAACATGTTCATGATCAAGTTGCTTAAAATTCATAATATCGTTTCTAAGAGAGATGATCTTGGCGGGAGGAAAATACTTAGAGACAAAAGCATCTTTGCACTTGTTCCAAGAATCAATACTATTTTTAGGCAAAGACGAAAACCAAGCTTTAGCACGATCTCTATGCGAAAAAGGAAATAGCTTCAATTTAACAATATCATTATCGACATCTTTCTTCTTTTGCATATCACACAAATCAACGAGGCTATTTAGATGAGTAGCGACATCTTCACTATGAAGGCCGGCGAATTGATCTTTCATTACAAGATTCAACAAAGCAGCATTGATTTCACAAGACTCGGTATTGGTAAGAGGAGCAATCGGAGTGCTAAGGAAATCATTGTTGTTGGTATTGGTAAAGTCACATAATTTGGTATTATGTTGAGCCATCGTGACAAACAAGCAATCCAACACACGAGCAAACAAAAGGGAAGCAAAAAAGAGGCGAACCGAAAAGAGAGGGCAAATAAAACAGCAAGGGTGAAGTGGGGGAGAGGAAAACGAGAGGCAAATGGCAAATAATGTAATGCGGGAGATAAGGGATTTGTGATGGGTACTTGGTATGTTGACTTTTGCGTAGACTCCCTGGCAATGGCGCCAGAAATCCTTCTTGCTACCTCTTGAGCACTGCGTTGGTTTTCCCTTGAAGAGGAAAGGGTGATGCAGCAAAGTAGCGTAAGTATTTCCCTCAGTTTTTGAGAACCAAGGTATCAATCCATTAGGAGGCTACGCGCGAGTCCCTCGCACCTACACAAAACAAATAAATCCTCGCAACCAACACGATAAGGGGTTGTCAATCCCTTCACGGTCACTTACGAGAGTGAGATCTGATAGACATGATAGGATAATATTTTTGGTATTTTTATGATAAAGATGCAAAGTAAAATAAAAATCAAAGGAAATAAATAAGTGTTGGAAGATTAATATGATGAAGATAGACCCGAGGGCCATAGGTTTCACTAGTGGCTTCTCTCAAGAGCATAAGTATTTTACGGTGGGTGAACGAATTACTGTTGAGCAATTGGCAGAATTGAGCATAGTTATGAGAATATCTAGGTATGATCATGTATATAGGCATCACGTCCGAGACAAGTATACCGACTCCTGCCTGCATCTACTACTATTACTCCACTCATCGACCGCTATCCAGCATGCATCTAGATTATTAAGTTCATGAAAACAGAGTAACGCCTTAAGCAAGATGACATGATGTAGAGGGATAGATTCATGCAATATGATAAAAAAACCATCTTGTTATCCTCGATGACAACAATACAATACGTGCCTTACTGCCCCTACTGTCACTGGGAAAGGACACTGCAAGATTGAACCCAAAGCTAAGCACTTCTCCCATTTCAAGAAAGATCAATCTAGTAGGCCAAACCAAACTAATAATTCAAAGAGACTTGCAAAGATAACCAATCATACATAAAAGAATTCAGAGAAGATTCAAATATTGTTCATAGATAATCTTGATCATAAACCCACAATTCATCGGTCTCAACAACCACATCGCAAAAAAGAAGATTACATCGAATAGATCTCCACAAGAGAGGGGGAGAACATTGTATTGAGATCCAAAAAGAGAGAAGAAGCCATCTAGCCACTAACTATGGACCCGAAGGTCTGAGGTAAACTAATCACACTTCATCGGAGAGGCTATGGTGATGATGTAGAAGCCCTCCATGATGATGGCCCCCTCCGGCGGAGCTCCGGAACAGGCCCCAAGATGGGATCTCGTGGGTACAGAAGGTTGAGGTGGTGGAATTAGGTTTTTGGCTCCGTATCTGATCGTTTGGGGGTACGTAGGTATATATAGGAGGAAGGAGTACGTCGGTGGAGCAACAGGAGGCCCACGAGGGTGGAGGGCGCGCCCTGGGGGGTGGGTGCGTCCCCCTACCTCGTGGCCTCCTCCTTTATTTATTGACGTAGGGTCCAAGTCTCCTGGATCATAATCTTCCTAAAAATCACGTTCCCGAAGGTTTCATTCTGTTTGGACTCCATTTGATATTCCTTTTCTGCGAAACTCTGAAGTAGGCAAAAACCAGCAATTCTGGGTTGGGCCTCCGGTTAATAGGTTAGTCCCAAAAATAATATAAAAGTGAATAATAAAGCCCAATAATGTCCAAAACAGTAGATAATATAGCATGGAGCAATCAAAAATTATAGATACGTTGGAGACGTATCAATCTTCCATAATCGGAAGCGCCGCCGCGCTCCCTTGAGCTTTTCTACGATCTCTCTCATGCCTCCTGGCAGGGAGGCGGATGGCCACAAGGCTTGGGCAATACCCTGCATCACCTACCGTACTTGTTGATGCAGTTGTGAGAGCTCTGGCAGAAAATCGCCTCTAGACCCGGGCATCTCCTCCACGGGACGACCCATCAGCATACCTACAGATATAACTCTGTCAGCCGGTTTCTTCGCCGAACTCTTTAAAAGTTCATTCAAGAACTTACTGAAAATGCCGCGTCGAAGCCTCTTATTCTCCTTTACGGAGTCAGCAAGCTGGGCTCGAACATCTTTCAGTTCAACGCCCAGCCGGGTATGGGCGTCTTGGAGCTCGTTTTTCTCCCACCTAACCCGTGTAAGCACGCGCTCGCCAGCCTTTAGCTATCGGTTAGCATGTTGCTCATCCCCTCGCACGACCTACGGATTCACTCTGGAGTCATCTGCAGAATCTATTATTAGATTTGCACGCATGCCGCATACTACCTGGTACATGACCTTCTTTGCAATGAAAACAAGTGTTACCAGATGGGGCCTTCTCGGACTCCTTCACCGCGGCAACTGCGGCCTGAAGCTGGGCTTTGCACTCCTCCAGATCTTGAGACAACTAGGTATTCTTCTCCGTAAGAACCTATGCAAACAATGATCCTTCAATCAGTTGTGTCAACTGTTTCAAGTCTCAGGGGCTACTGATATACATAATTATTAGATTTTCTTACCCGCCTTTACATACTGGTCCGTGGCTCTGGCAAGACCATTTTGAGCAGCTCGGATGTACGCATCTCCTGAGTTGAAGGCATCAAACGCCTCTTGGGAGAAACAAGAGTCACAGAGTACGGTCCGGCGAAGCCTGTGATTCATGGCGCTCTCCACTTCGGAATATGTAGCGGACAGCCTATCTGCATCCTCTATAGGAGGAACATTTGGCGTTGGCCCCATGTTAGCGTCCGCCTCTAAGTCCGGCCCTGGAGCCCGACTGGTGGAGGCGTGACCAACAACCTCTCCGGATATAGTCCGACGAGCGTTTTTCCTACTAGGAAACATGGGCGTTATTATATTTTAAAAGACGACCACCACGGAGCGGGGTTCTCTTTCGTACCTCTGTGACGGCGTCTCAGTCCTGACTGCCTTCCTTTTAAGCCTACCCGGTTTCGGTGCCCCTTGTTGGTGAGTCACTGCGGGTTCGACATGGCGTCCCGAGGGCCTTCCCTGTAAGACACCATATGTGTGCGGTAGGTGAGGTGCAGAAAAAGGGATCCTTCTTGGAAGTTAGGACTCCGTTTTTACTTACATGCGATGCAGGGAATAGTTCCAGATAGTCGGCTATGATGGCCACCATGGCACCGTCGCAGCTTAATTGATAGAACTTCCTGTCAATAAGCTCCACAAATGTGTCCGGATCTTCTTCGAGTTCGGGGTCGAGGGCCCGGTCAGGGTCCTCCGGTTGTGGAGGCGGGCTATGGACCTCCTGTCGGTGTCAAAACCGGCGGATCTCGGGTAGGGGGTCCCAAACTGTGCGTCAAGGTCGGATGGTAACAGGAGACAAGGGACACTTTATTTTACCCAGGTTCGGGCCCTCTCGATGGAGGTAAAACCCTACTCCTGCTAGATTAATATTGCTGATATGGGTAGTACAAGAGTAGATCGACCACGAGATCAAGGAGGCTAAACCCTAGAAGCTAGCCTATGGTATGATTGTGTATGATGATGGTTGTCCTACGGACTACAACCCTCCGGTTTATATAGACACCGGATAGGGTTAGGGTTACACAGAGTCGGTTACAATGGTAGGAGATCTCGAATATCCGCACGCCTAGCTTGCCTTCCACGCCAAGGAAAGATCCTTCCAGACACGGGACGAAGTCTTCAATCTTGTATCTTCACGGTCCTAGAGTCCGGCTGAAGGTATAGTCCGGCTATCCGAACACCCCCTAATCCAGGACTCCCTTAGTAGCCCCCGAACCAGGCTTCAATGACGATGAGTCCGGCACGCAGATTGTCTTCGGCATTGCAAGGCGGGTTCTCCTTCAAACTTTGTGTACCTGCGGGTACAACATCCGATTTTTATAATATAACGCTCCTTGGCTTTCACACCCAATAATGGCCGCCTTCCACGTGTCAAAGGAATGCGAAAAGCTGGGGCGGTTTTACATCCAAGCCCCTAGCCGTATAAACGAGCCGCCTATCTAACAGGATGGGGATTCAGATCCAAACCACATCTTCCCCTTCTGCGAGAAATCATCAGAGCGTCTCCGGCAAAGATCCATGCCAACATGGCCAGCCGCCGTAGCTCCTCCTCTTGCCCTTCCAGTCCTATCCCTGGAGACTGGGAGAGTTGTTCCATCCCGCATAGCGAATTAGTGTCGCTCCAAGCCAAGGGATTTCTCCCTCAAGCCTATATGGTCTTGGTCCGAGCCGGACTCGCCACTTATCAAGGCAGAAAACAAGCGGAGAACTCACCTAATCCCTCTAGAGGGGAACGGGTGTGCCTGGTCCCTTATCTAATAAGGGGACTGGGATTTCCAATTCATCCCTTTCTCCGCGGTCTTCTGGAGTTCTATGGCCTCCAGCTGTACCACCTTATGCCCGGCTCCGTGTTACACATCGCGGGCTTCGTTGCTCTTTGCGAGCTATTTTTAGGCGTCGAGGCTCACTTCGCGCTATGGAAGAAGATATTCTGCCTGGTGCCCCGTTCCCAAGAGGGGTCCATATATCAAGTGGGCGGAGCCGAAGTATGGCGCATCGCCGAGACCGTATACCCGTCCGGAACCCCGAAGAAGGCGTCCGAGCACTGGCCTTCAGAATGGTTTTACATAGACGACGTACCCCTGCCGGACCCTCTATGGGCCGGTCTCCCTGAGTTCAACAATGCTCCCCTGAAGAAACGCCTGAGCTGGCGCCCTCGGAGCTCTCAGAGAGAGAATGACGGAGACGTCCTTTACTTAATGGGCCGGATTAAGCTACTGGCTCATTCCGGACTAACCATGATTAAAGTCATGGCCATATGCATTATGCGGGGGGTGCAGCCGCTCCAATACAGAAGCCACCCCATGTGGGATTTCAACGGGGAAGATGACGCCACCCGTCACGGCCGTAAAGGGCTGGACTCGCTTGCCGCTCTAATGAAGATCTTATCCTCTTTGTACAAGGGAGAAGAAGAGGAATTCCTCCGCGTCGACCCGCAGGGCGGATTTTCCATGTATAGTCCTCCGAATTGGGTAAGCGGACAGTCGTTCTTCCCTGTTCATTTTACATTCCCATGATTAAATAGGCAGTCTAACGACTTCAATGCAGGACCTGCGTCAGGAGGTAAAAAACATAAACAGCCGTCCTCCACAGCCAGAGGACCCAGAACGGTCCCTTGATCCGGACTCCGAAGAGGATCCGAACTTAGCGGTGGATCTCATCGACGGAGTGTTTTATCAGCTAAACAAGGACGGTACCTTGGTAGCTATTATAGCTGATTACCCAGGGTTAATCCCGGCCTCCCAGGTGACAAATACCGGAGCTTTACCCCCTTAAGAGGGGTTCCGTTTTCACGGGTTTGGTTGTTCTGACAGCAACCGTGCTTTGTAGGGGAGATTCTCGAGGCGGGAAGCCGACCCCGCTGCAGCTAGCCGGCGAGGGGCTGCAGGGCCCCGTGGGGCAAAAAGGAACGTAGTCCGGACTGAGGTGCCAGAGCAAAGGTATGGCGTACCCTCTCTTTTTCCCTGGTGTTTTACTCCTTCAGGGTATATTAACATTCGTGCTATCTTCAGGACGAAGAGACCTCGCCGGACTATATCCGGAGAGGTTGCCAATCGCGCCTCCACCAGCCAGACTCCAACGCCCGGCCCGGAAGCGGAGGCCCGCACAAGGCACGCACCGGATGCTCCTCCATCAGAGGATGCGGACAGGCTGTCTGTAACACCTTCCGAGGTGGACAGTGCCATGAACCACAGGCGTCGCCGGACAGTCCTTCGCGACGCTTGTTTCTCCCAGGAGGCTTTAGATGCCTTCAATTCGGGAGACGCGTACCTCCGTGCCGCTCAAAATGGTTTAGCCAGAGCCACGGAGCAGTATGTAAAAGACATATGGGTAAGAAAATTTTAGTAAATATAGATATGCCAGTAGCCCCCGAGACTTGAAGCAGTGGAAATAACTTATTCGAGAATCATATAACATGCAGTTTCTTACCGAGAAGAACACCGTGCTGTCCCAGGAGCTGGAAAGGTGCAGGGCCCAACTAGAGGCCGCACTAACGGCAGCAGGGGGTCTCAAGAGACCCTTGCAGGTAAACAATACCCCAGAATATTTAGTATTGTGCGGATTTAAGTGCCAATCTGACAAATGGTATTGCAGATGGCGCCGGACTCGATCCGGACAGGCAACAGCTTCTACGCCGGTTAAAGGCTGGTGAAAGCGTGCTAACAAAGGTGAGGCGGGAGAAGAATGATCTCCAAGATGCCAACACCAGGGTGGATGTTGAACTAAAAGATGTTCGTGGCCAGCTGTCGGACTCCAATAAGGAGAATCAGCGACTTCGACGCGGCATTTTTAGTAAGTGCTTAAGCGAACTCTTGAAAAAGGAGTTCGGCGAGGAAGACGACTAATAGAGTTATGTCTGTAGGTATGCTGACAGGTCGCCCTACAGAGGAGATGCCTTGTTCAACGGGCGATCTTCTTCCTGAACTCTCGCAACTGCACGAACGAGTTCGGCAGGTGATGCGAAGTATTGCCCAAGCCTTGTGGCCTGCCCACTCCATACCTGAGGGCCTTGGAGAACTTGCGGAGAAGTTGAAGGGAGCTCGGCGGCGCTTCCGGTTGTGGAAGATATCAGCCTGCCGGCAGGGCGCTAGGGAGGCCTGGGCCATGGTGAAGACCCGCTTTACGAGGTCTGACCCCAATCACATGGCCGAGGTCGGACCGGTGGGGCCTGACAGGAAGGAGATCCCTGTGAGCTTAGTGTATGGCCAGATAGAATTGGCCACAAAGTATTCCCAACAGGACTGCAAATTAGACAGCCTGTTAGATGGTATAGAGGAGGAATACAATTAGTCAGGATGACTATGTAATTTATAATTGACGTGTGTAATGCCTTCTAGCCGGATTGTAGATCGTTTGTCGTTGCCGACCTTTTCTCTTCGACCTCGGGACCTGACGGTCCGGAGTGTGTCCGAATACCATAATGGTTATATAAGAACCGAGGTATGCATGGAGACCAGGCGTAGGGGTCATTAGTGCTTTATCAGACAAGTGCCCAACTAGTTATGTTATATTACATGGTTAGTAAGAAACATCTTCCAGAGAGAATAGTTCCGTTAAGGGTTCCTTTCGCTGGGGTGGCGTGCCCTGAAGTGCACGTCCGAACTGCAAATGCAGGAAAACATCTGGGGCCGTGTATAAGTAAAAAAGGTTCATCTTTAGTTCACCGACCGAATATTCCCTTAAGAACGCTAGCTTTCGGCTTCACCCAGTCTGTGGTACACATCCGGCTTATCCGGCAGTAGCAATCGCAGAGGTGCTCCCTTTACCGCCTAGCCGAACAATCGGGAACGTAGGGGTAAGCACAGGAGCCAGGCAACCCAGCTTGGCCAAAACTTAAGTCATATCGATGCATATAATGGTGAAGAAAAGGTGCATGCGAAAGTCTGACGCATGCGTTGGGCGTAAAACCCATATAAATAAGCTTTTGTTAAAGAAGCCCCCAGGTTTAAGGAGCGCGGGTAGCGCGTCACATGATGAGCCTTTAAGGGCTATAAAAGGAAAGAGTGGGAGGAGACAAATAAAAACAGAAAAATATATATATAAATGGACAGAGGAAGGAGACAAACCCAGAGTCCGGCGCTAGGCATAGAATCTCCGGAAACGTGCGGCGTTCCATGGGTTCGGCTCGAGTCGGTTATCCGACGCATCTCGCAGGCGGTACGCTCCACCAGTCAGGACTTGGTCAATTATGAAGGGACCTTCCCATTTGGGCTTGAGTTTGTCCTTTTTCTTATCCGGCAGGCGTAGAACTAGTTCGCAAACGTTGTAATTTTTGGCCCGTACTTCTCTGCTTTGATATCTTCGAGCCTGCTGTTGATAAAATGCGGAACGGGATTTAGCCACGTCGCGCTCCTCCTCTAAGGCATCCAGGTTGTCCTGCCGATCAAGCTCGGCTTCTCTTTCTTCGTACATGCGCACTCGAGGTGAGTCATGAATTATGTCGCAGGGCAGAACTGCATCTGCGCCGTACACCATAAAGAATGTTGTGAATCCGGTGGTACGATTCAGCGTGATTCGCAGCCCCCAGAGTACGGAGTCGAGCTCCTCCACCCAGTGCATATTAGATTCCTTGAGGGACCGCACTAGTCTGGGTTTAATGCCGCTCATGATGAGACCATTTGCACGTTCGACCTAACCGTTAGTTTGTGGGTGATAGACAGAAGCATAGTCGAGCTTAATGCCCATGTTTTTGCACCACAGCTTTACTTCGTCGGAGGTGAAGTTTGTGCCGTTATCGATGATGATGCTGTGAGGGACGCTGTAACGGTGTACAACCCCGGATATGAAGTCTATCACAGGTCCGGATTCGGTCGTCTTAACAGGCTTGGCTTCTATCCATTTGGTGAATTTATCCACCATGACCAATAAGTATTTTTTCTTGTGGGTTCCACCTTTAAGGGGTCCCACCATGTCAAGCCCCCAGACCGCAAAAGGCCAAGTGATGGGGATAGTTCGGAGGGCGTTGGGCGGCATATGGCTTTGGTTTGCAAAGAGCTGGCAACCGACGCATCGTTTGACTAAGTCATGAGCGTCTGCTCGGGCCGTCAGCCAATAAAAGCCCGTACGGAAAGCCTTCCTTACAAGGGACCGAGCTGTGGCGTGGTGGCCACCGAGTCCGGCATGAATTTCAGCCAACAGACTCCGCCCTTCCTCTTCGGAGATACATCTTTGAAGGACTCCTGTAGTGCTTTTCTTATAGAGCTCTCCCTCGTGGACTTTATAGGCTTTAGATCGCCGCACTATGCAGCGTGCCTCGTTTTGGTCCTCTGGGAGTTCCTGCCTAGTAAGGTAGGCTAGGAATGGTTCTGTCCACGGGGCGATGACCGCCATTATTACGTGGGCTGAAGGTGTGATTTCGGTGGCAGGGCCTCCGATTATGTCAGATTGTTCGGCGTCGGGTTGTGCGGTTGTGTCCGGACTGTTATCCGAGGGTTCCCCCTCCCATGCTACAGATGGCTTGAATAATCTTTCTAAGAAGATGTTGGGGGGGGGAATGCATCTCGTTTTGCTCCGATGCGTGCCAGGACGTCCGCTGCCTGATTATTTTCTCGGGCTATATGGTGAAACTCCAGTCCCTCGAACCGAACTGACATTTTTAGAACGACATTGCGATAAGCTGCCATTTTTGGGTCTTTGGCGTCGAAGTCGCCATTTATTTGGGATATCGCGAGGTTTGAGTCCCCGCGTACTTCCAGGCGTTGAATGCCCATGGATACTGCCATCCGGAGACCATGTAGAAGGGCCTCGTATTCGGCTGCATTGTTGGAGTCCGTGTACATAATTTGGAGTACATATTGGACTGGGTCTCCTGTAGGGGACGTCAAAACGACGCCAGCCCCCAGTCCGGCCAACATTTTGGAGCCGTCGAAATGCATGATCCAGTTTGAATATGTGCCGTACTCTTTAGGGAGTTCGGCCTCTGTCCATTCGGCGACGAAGTCGGCTAGGACTTGCGATTTAATGGCTCACCGTGGTTTGTAGGTTATGTCGAACGGGAGGAGCTCTATGGCCCATTTTGCTATCCGGCCCGTTGCATCGCGGTTGTTGATAATATCGTTGAGTGGTACTTCCGAGGCTACTGTTATAGAACACTCTTGAAAGTAGTGTCGTAGCTTCCGGGATGCCATAAACACCGCGTATGCAATCTTTTGGTAATGCGGGTACCGTGATTTGCATGGTGTGAGGACGGTGGACACGTAGTAAACCGGCCTTTGAAGGGGGAGTTTGTGTCCGTCCGTTGCCCGCTCGACGACGAGTACTGCGCTAACAACTTGATGAGTTGCGGCAATGTACAATAGCATGGGTTCGCCAGTGTTCGGCGCGGCCAGGACTAGGTTTGTTGCCAAGATGGCCTTTATTTCCTCGAGTCCGACCGTGACAGCGTCTGTCCACTCGAAGTGTTCGGTGCGCCTAAGGAGGCGGTAAAGGGGCAATGCCTTTTCTCCCAGGCGGGAGATAAAGCGGCTTAACGCCGCCACGCATCCGGTGAGTTTCTGTATTTGTTTGAGGTCTTTTGGGACATCCAATTGTGACAAAGCTCGGATTTTAGCTGGATTTGCTTCAATTCCTCTACCGGATACAATGAAGCCCAGGAGCTTTCCGGCTGGAACGCCGAAAACGCATTTTTCCGGATTGAGCTTAATGTCGTATTTTCGGAGGTTGTCGAATGTAAGCCTCAAGTCGTCTACTAGAGATTCGACATGTCTTGATTTAACGACCACATCGTCTACATACGCCTCCACTATTTTGCCGATCTGGTTTGCCAGGCATGTTTGAATCATGCGCTGATATGTTGCGCCGGCATTTTTTAGCCCAAAGGGCATTGTGTTGAAGCAGAATAGGCCGTATGGTGTGATGAATGCTGTTGCGGCTTGGTCTGATTCTGCCATTTTGATTTGATGGTAACCGGAGTATGCGTCGAGGAAGCACGGCAAATCGTGTCCTGCAGTGGCATCGATGATTTGATCTATTCGAGGGAGGGGGAAAGGATCCTTTGGGCAAGCCTTATTAAGGTCTTTGAAATCGACACACAGGCGCCAGGATTTGTCCTTCTTTGGTACCATCACCAGGTTTGCTAGCCAGTCCGGGTGTTTTATGTCTCTAATGAATCCGGCCTCCAATAACTTGGCTAGCTCCTCTCCCATAGCATGTCTCTTTGGTTCGGAAAAACGCCGAAGGGCTTGTTTGACAGGTTTGAATCCTTTCTGGATATTTAGGCTGTGTTCGGCCAACCTGCGTGGGATTCCTGGCATGTCTGAAGGGTGCCAAGCGAAAATGTCCCGGTTCTCTCGTAGGAACTCTCGCAGTGTGGCGCATACATCAGGGTTCAGTCTTGCCCCGATGGAGGCTGTTTTATTGGGGTCCGTTGGGTGGACCTGGAATTTGACTATTTCGCCCGCTGGTTTAAAGGATGTGGATTTGGATCTCTTATCGAGTATCACATCATCCCTATTGACCGTGGATCGCAGCGCAGTCAGTTCTTCGGCCGCTAAGGTTTCGGATAGTGCCTCGAGGGCCAATGCGGCTATCTTGTTCTCGGCGTGGAGTGCTATGTCCGGATCACTAGCGAGAGTGATAATTCCGTTTGGCCCAGGCATTTTAAGCTTCATGTACCCGTAATGGGGTATAGCTTGGAAAACTGTGAAAGCCTCCCATCCTAGTATAGCGTGATATCCGCTTTGAACGGGGCCACCTGGAACGTGATCTGTTCGGACCTGTAATTATCCGGTGTGCCGAATACCACATCTAGTGTGATCTTTTCGGTGCAGCGCGCTTCCTGACTGGGGATTATTCCTCTAAAGGTTGTGCTGCTTCGCTCAATGCGGCTCCAGTCTATTTCCATCTTTTGGAGGGTTTCCTCATAAATGAGGTTCAATCCGCTGCCTCCGTCCATGAGTACCTTTGCGAGGCGACAGCCGTCCACTATGGGACTGAGGACCAATGCGGCTGGTGCCCGGGCTGTTCGAAATTTAGGTTCGTCACTCGCGTTGAAGGTGATAGCAGTATTGCTCCATGGGTTTATTGTCGCTACTTGATAGACTTCAGTGAGACTGCGGAGTGTTCTTTTTTGCATGTTATTTGATGCGAAAGTCTCAAAGACTGTGAGAACGGAACTGAAATTCTCGGGCTGGTTTCCTTCGACCTCTGGAATTAGGAGGTCCTCGCCAATTTTGGCCACCTGCCGGAGTATCCAACATGCCCTGAGGCTGTGAGTTGGGGTGGCGTCCTCTGCACTGTGAATCTTGCAGGGTCCATCTAGCCACTTTTCCAGTACGGTTCCATGCCCTCTAAAGGGTTTTGATTTTTTGGTATTTAGTCCGGGTGCCTTACTGTGGTGCACCCTCTTAGTTCGGACGGGATTGCTATTCAAGGCCGGATTATCCCAAAATTTTATTTCGGTTTTCCAAGCACTTTCCATCGCACAGTACTTTTGTACTATGGACGCCAAGTCAGCAAAGCGTGTAATATTACGACGACTTACGGCGTTGAGTATTCCCTTGTCCGTGCAGTTACTGCAAAAGATTGAAATTGCGTCTCCCTCGCGACAGTCCTTTATCCTGTTCATAACCAGGAGGAATCTGGCCCAGTAATGATGTACTGTTTCTTCGGGCATTTGCCTGATTTGGGAAAGATCGCTTAAGATCGGGTGGGTGGGTGTCGTTGAATCTGAGACCTCGCCCAGTTTGTTGTTCGGAGGCCAAAGAACTTCCGAATTCTGAGATCCAGAGTCTTGGATGTTATCCTATTTGCCTGATTTTAAGCTCAGGTCTTGGATTGTATCCTCCCCTCCGCGGATATCCGGCATGGAGGGTTCGGGAATTCGGACGTAGCTAGTCCGTAGGATAGATGAAGGGTCGCCGCATTGTGTCTCCACCACAGCAACGTGGTGGGTGACTTGGGGAGAGTTAATTTCTCTTAGATCGGTTTTAAGCCCAACCTGGTCGTAATTTGTAGCGACGCCCAGTGCGGCGATGCGATCCAGGAGCTCATTTACAGAAGAGAGCTCCATCGCATCCAATTGCTCGGCGATTTCTGAGCCAACGTGGAGGTTGCTTTCGATGACTCGGGAGGTCACTGTCGGCGCAACAGCCGAACAGGCGGTTGCGAGAAAACCACCTAGCCGGAGAGTTTGGCCGACAGCCAAGGCTCCTTTTGTAATGGCGCTGTCTTTAAAGACGGGAAGAGGCATCCTTCCTGATCGCGACGGCACAGAGGAACTCTCAATGAAAGCACCAGTGTCGGTGTCAAAATAGGCGGATCTCGGGTAGGGGGTCCCGAACTGTGCGTCAAGGTCAGATGGTAACAGGAGACAAGGGACACTTTATTTTACCCAGGTTCGGGCCCTCTCGATGGAGGCAAAACCCTCCTCCTGCTAGATTAATATTGATGATATGGGTAGTACAAGAGTAGATCTACCACGAGATCAAGGAGGCTAAACCCTAGAAGCTAGCCTATGGTATGATTGTGTATGATGATGGTTGTCCTACGGACTACAACCCTCCGGTTTATATAGACACCGGATAGGGTTAGGGTTACACAGAGTCGGTTACAATGGTAGGAGATCTCGAATATCCGCACGCCTAGCTTGCCTTCCACGCCAAGGAAAGATCCTTCCGGACACGGGACGAAGTCTTCAATCTTGTATCTTCACGGTCCTGGAGTCCGGCTGAAGGTATAGTCCGGCTATCCGAACACCCCCTAATCCAGGACTCCCTCACCTCCCTTACAGCTTTTCGCAATTCCGGCTAAGAAATGGCAAGGTAAATACTTATGACGAAGAATGCGGGAAGGTTTGGAGTAAAAAGTAGCAGCTCACCCAGCTTGGAGGGTTGTACATGGAGAATCCATCCCGTGGCTTGATGCAGATGAACTCCTCTTCCTCTCCTTTGTACAAATCGAACAGAATTTTTGCTATTGCAGCGACTGAGTCCGGTCCCTTAAGACCGCAGCGGGTGGCATCGTCTTCTCCGTTGAAGTGCCACATGGGTTGCCCCAGATATTGAAGTGGCTGCACCCCCCCACCCCCCGCATTATACATATTGACATAACCTCGATTACTGTCAATCCTGACTGGGCCAGCGTCTGTATCCGGCCCATCAGGTAAAGGACTTCCCCGTTATCTTCCTCCTGGGGGGCTCCGAGGGCGCCAGCTGCGGCGTTTCTTCAAGGGAGTGTTGTTGAACTCAGAAAGGCCCATTCGAATAGGGTCCGGAAGGGGGACGTCCTCCATATAAAACCACTCCGAAGGCCAGTCTTCGGATGTCTTCTTCGGAGTACCGGACAGGTATCCGGTCTCGGCGATGCGCCATATTTCGGCTCTGCCCACTTGATATATTGACCCCTCCTGTGTACGGGGTACGAGGCAGAATAGCCTCTTCCACAGCTCGAAATGAGCTTCGCAGCCCAAAAATAGCTCGCAAAGGGCAACGTAGCCAGCGATGTGTAATATGGAGGTGGGATTAAAGTTATGCAGCTGGAGGCCGTAGAACTCCAGGAGCCCACGGAGGAATGGATGGATTGGAAATCCGAGCCACCTTAATAAGTAAGGGACAAGGCATACCCGCTCCCCCATGGATGGGTTGGGAAAGCTCTCCGCTTGCTCCCCGCCGTTGTAGGTGGCGAGTCCGGCTCAAACAGGGACCATATATGCTGGAGGGAGGAATCCCTGGGTTTGTAACTCTACTAATTGGTTGTGAGGGACGGAACACTTCTTCCAATTGCCTAGCTTAGGGCTACGGAAGCGAGAGGAGGAGCTGCGATGGCCGGCCATGATGGGATGGATCTTTCCGGTTGCACTCCGATGGATACTCGCTATGGGAGGATGGTGTGATCTGGATCTGAGGATCCCCGTCTCTTTAAATAGACGATTTACATGGTTAGGGTGGCAAGTGTAAAAATGCCCCGACTTCTTGCATTCGCTCGACACGTGGATGATAGCCATTATTGGGCGCAGAAGCCAAAGAATGCAACATTTATGGGAAGCCGGACACTACTCGACAGGTACTCAGAATTTGGAGAAGAACCCGCCTTGCAATGCCGAAGACAATCTGCGCGCCGGACTCATCGTCATTGAAGCCTGGTTCGGGGGCTACTGAGGGAGTCTTGGATTAGGGGGTCCTCGGACAGCCGGACTATATCCTTTAGCCGAACTGTTGGACTATGAAGATACAAGATTGAAGACTTCGTCCCGTGTCCGGATGAGACTCTCCTTGGCGTGGAAGGCAAGCTTGGCAATACGGATATGTAGATCTCCTCCCTTGTAACCGACTCTGTGTAACCCTAGCCCCCTCTGGTGTCTATATAAACCGAAGGGTTTAGTTCGTAGGACAACAACAATCATACCATAGGCTAGCTTTTAGGGTTCAGCCTCTACGATCTCGTGGTAGATCAACTCTTGTAATACTCATATCATCAAGATCAATCAAGCAGGAAGTAGGGTATTACCTCCATTGAGAGGGCCCGAACCTGGGTAAACATCATGTCCCCCACCTCCTGTTACCATCCACCTTAGATGCACAGTTCGGGACCCCCTGCCCGAGATCCGCCGGTTTTGACACCGACATGGCTCACCAGTGTAGGGCACTGGAGCAAGATGTAGCATCAGTTCTCTTTACACCAGTTTTGGCATACATAGTGGACGGCCTTAGTGCTATTAGTTCTATGTTACTAAATTTGTGCATGTACACACCTGTTAGTACCAATTTGCTGCCATCCAAACACTGTCGCTATGTTGTTGCAGTTATATTTAGCTTCCTCTTAAAATGTTCAATTTGCTATTTATAGTACATGAGTAAGAACTTTTAGCGTTGTTGTAGTTAATTATAGCTTCTGATGTTTCAGAATTTGGTTGTTGTCCCAGTAGCAATTAATTCATTTGCACATTGATCTTTTTGAGAAGATATGTCATAATTAACCCGTTTCTTCAGTTTTTCAAAATAAGTATTGGTGATTTTCTATGTTGCTATAAACCCATTTCCCTACAATTGTTATTGATATAGTTTTAAATATTATAGGATGAACGGAAGTGTTCTTACTTGGAGTGAGTTAATTAAGAGTGGCCACAATCTTTGAAAATGTGCCTAGCAAAGCTCTGGAGCATGTATCAGGAAGAGAACAAAGGTAGGCTTAGAGAAAGTGTTGTCATCTCTGAAGAATATTTGAAGATGCGGGATAAAAAGAGGAAGGTGGAGACTGACCTCAATTTTTTAAATCAGACTTTGCTAAGATGGTGTTGGCGAAGGAGGAGGCACTTTCCTAGTTGGCCAGTGCAAAACAGGTTCTTACTGAACTGAAAGCAGAGGTGGATAAGACAAGCCTGGATGATCACGATTGGGGAAATGAATATATTGTTCTTATAAAGTTGAACTAGCTATATGTTGTACTGTGCTGTTCTGAGGCAGCTATCGTAATGTGATGTTAAAATATATCTATGTGCCTAATATGAAATTGGCAAACAGCTATTCGCTATGAAATGTGAATTTGCGTAATACTGGAACTATTAATTGTAAACTAATAAACCTGCTAAATGGGTCATGAAACTTTGCAAATGGTTTTAGAAGTAAAAGCGCTTGTGATGAATAGCCCAATGCCACACAGTTTTCTTCATCACATCGTGTGTGATGTAGTTTATAAAAGTAAACGTTAACCAAGGCAGAGCCTGTGTGATAGTTACACCTATCACACACGAGCCTATACATAAACCTGTGTGGGATGTACATACGAACGGAAACGTTTTCCCTAAATAGACTGTGTGGGATGTACATACAAACGGAAACGTTTTCCCTGAATTGACTATGTGGGATGTACATACGAACGGAAATGTTTTCCCTGGATTGACTGTGTGAGATGTACATAAGAACGGAAACGTACTCCTTAGATTGACTGTGTGTGATATACATACAAAAGGAAATGTTTTTCTGTGATTCACCGTGTGAGTTGTACATACGAACAGAAACGATTGGGTTTCGATGCCTCGCCCAATCGCACACGAGCTCATTTTGCCCCAGCCTGTGTGCCAGGAGGGCCTATCCCCGACGGTTTCTGGGTCGTGTGGGAATGACCCCCCCTATCGCCCACACTCACTTGCGACGGTTCCAAATGCCATCGCGGAAAGGGGTTAAAAACTGTTTGTATAGCACCGACGCGTACCGGTGTATGTATGTTGTGATTCCCTTAGTGGTGTCATGTGAACGTCGACTACATGACACTTCACCATATTTGGGCCTAAGGGAATGCATTGTGGGGTAGTAATTATAGATGATGGGTTGCGAGAGTGACAAAAGCTTAAACCCTTGTTTATACGCTATTCCATAAGGGAACGATTGGATCCAAAAGTTTAATGTTATGGTTAGAATTTATTCTTAATACTTTCCCATAGTTGCGGATGCTTGCGAGGGGGTTAATCATAAGTAGGAGGTTTGTTCAAGTAAGAACAACACCTAAGCACCGGTCCAACCACATATCAAATTATCAAAGTAGCGAACACGAATCGAACCAACATGATGAAAGTGACTAGATGAAATTCTCATGTACCCTCAAGAACGCTTTGCTTATTATAAGAGACCGTTTTGGCCTGTCCTTTGCCTCAAAAGGATTGAGCTACCTTGCTGCACTTTTATTACTATTATCATTACTTGCTCGTTACAAATTATCTTGCTATCAAACTACTTTGTTATTTACAATTTCAGCACTTGCAGACATTACCTTGCTGAAAACCACCTGTCATTTCTTTCTGCTCCTTGTTGGGTTTGACACTCTTACTTATCGAAAAGGCTACAATTGATCACATATACTTACACTACAACAAGAACCCCCCCTTTAGCAACACATGCTTTGCAACGTTCTAACGATGTGTTGTAATCCAGCTGATATAGCTACGCATATAGGCGTTGGAAGGTTATGTGTTGCTGATCATATGAACAACAACGGATGCTATCTGATGCGGCCATTCGTTGTCGTGGTATTACACATGTACATCCATGATTATACAGTATATATGAAGCCCGAACCTTTGTCTAGTAAGACATGTGTAGTAAAGATATAAGAAATTATTTATATCTAATAAGTATAGTTACTTTTTATTTTGACATCATCCATACGTGCACACAATAAATAGAAATAAAAAATGGGCAACCGCATGGTCGAACCTACAACCTCAGAGAGAGGTAAGCCAACCGAGGCAAGTAGAGAACGTGGTTGATGTTAGACTAGCACACTATCTATACATTCCTCCTTGTGAACAATGGATCAACTCCGCTCAGCTGGGCCTTACAGAGCGACGGCCCACGGAGGTGCACACCGGGGAAGTAGCGGTGAATCGGGCCGCCGTTGAATAATTTTCAATGTCGAGCAGTTGTTTTTGCGGGTTTTTGATATTTGTTCTCCATTCTAAAAAAAAGAAAGTCGTTACTTGTACTTACAAAAGAATTGCTACTTGTATGAATTCCCAAAATATAATGCTACTTGTACGAAGTAGTTTTTTTTAAAAAAAACTGGATGTACGAAGTAGTTGTTACTTGTTACTTTTACGCTGCACTAAAACAAATTGCCACCTTTATGTTCATTATAAATCAAGCCATCAAAACTTTAATATATATTTTATATTACTAATTTTATTTAAATAGGTCAAAAATAATATTTGAATTTTTCTCAGGCAACTAAATATATTCTTGTCATTTTAAAGAGTTTTCATGTTTTTTGAAAAAGTTCATGGAATTTTAAATAGTGCTCACCCATATACAAAAACAAATAAGGTGTGTATTTAAAAAAATCAATGTCTATTTTAAAAAAGCAGTTACAACATAAATGTTCATCATGTATTCAAAAAAATGTTCATTGTGTTTTTCAAAGACATTCACTTTGCGTTTTCAACAAATTCAAAGTGAATTTAACTGTTCGTCGTGTACTTCGAACATTGTCTATATAAAAAAAGTTATGGAATTTTCAAAAGTTTCCACATTTTAAAGAATTTTTTTATTTAGATGTTTATCGTCGATGATGGATCCACTGATCAGGATCTAAAGGAAGCACTCAACCTCCTTTGGGAACCTATAACAACGTTTCGGGAAGCCCATGACTAGATGTAAGCGGACGACGTCCGCTTGTCCACAAGCGTCCGCGAACAGAAAAATTGAACAAACACGGTTATTGAAGTAATGAACATTAGTATATTTTTTGCTTCGCGGACAAGCGGACGCCATTATAACCTAGTTTATTGATTGGTATTAATGGGACGAGAAATAGGTTGGGCTGCAACAAGATTACAATGTCTAGATTCTTGGCTCCTTGGGGCACGTCATGGGTAGGATGCAAGCGTCTCATAATCCATGTCACATGGCCATGCTTCTCCCAATCGGATCATATGAGGGGCCAAGAGTATATCTCTTCGGATCAGACGGGAAAATCCCGTCTTGCTCGACCACGTCTCACGGCATTGGTCTGGACAAGACCGAAACTGACCTTTCTAACTACTCAGTTACGGAGTAGTGTTTGGTCAACCCAAAGATGATTGGTCACAATCACGAGTACATGCACTAGCTTGGGTCTTAAGACACAGTATGTATGATGTACTAGAGACTCACATATGACCTATCACCGCGTCTCATGGTTGGGTTTGTCCAATCTAATATCCATCCGAGCTCGAGTTCGGTCTCCCGTATCCGACCTCGAATCCGATCAGATCCATATGTAGTTCGATAAGCATCCATTGTTCCATGTTTAGTGAGATCAACCCATCCACCGTATTGCATGTCGGTTTAGTCTGATGTGTGTCCACACATCACTTTCCGACCAGGGACTATACAGAACAATGTTTTACTTACTTATGATTTTAGTTAGTTATGATTTTTACTTGAATGCTTAAGTTTTTCCAGACTGGTTCTATTGGTTCCTACCCTATATAAGCCCCACCCTCCCCGAGTATGTACTCTTGCCCCCTCTCACCTGAATCAAACTAAGGGAGAGGCATTTCCTCCATTCGACCACGAATGGCTTAGCTTACTTTCGTATCCAAGGGACCTAGTAAGCCTTGGATGAATGAGAAAAAGGACATATTTGAGGCGATGTTGTCTTTGAATCAAAGTCAAGCACTTAACTACTATGTGTCACACTCGCTAACCATCAACACCCTCCTAATCTAGTGTCATCCCTCAAATTTGTGGTATCGTCATCCTTTCTCACCTCCACCTTAAAGCCACATCTTATCTGCTCCCTGCCGCTCTCCCTGCTTGCAATCCTATCGTCTCCCGTCAACCCCAAACCCTAAGGGCAGGGTTGATTGTAGAAAAAAGAGCCACTAGTGTGGCTGGTGATGGTGACATCGATGATGACTCAATTGACCTTGTCGACTTTGGCCTCAACTGAACAAATGTCATGGGGACGATGACATCACCAGCTAAGGACCGTTTTATCTTCCTTAAGACATATTTATCTATCTTATTTACCTTTTTTAAGTTAGTTGTATTTATTTGCTCTTCATTTGAGCAATTTTTTAAAATTTGCAAATACTTGTAATAATACAATAGTTTAAACAATTCTATTTTTTGCGGGGGAATAATTTAAACAATTAATAAAGAATTTAAAATAATTTTAGTTTTAACTAGAAGCATCCAGAACTTTTTCCTCTCCCTCTCTTATTTACCTTCGAGTATTTTTTCCTCACGTTTTCCTTTCTCTTAACATGTCAATTCGTTTTTCTGAGACTCACATGTCAATTAGTTTACAAGTTTGTAAAAAGGTCAGCAGAATTCAGTCCCGCCATTTTTTCTCTTATTTCCATCCATTTTTCCCACGTCATTGATTCCCCTCCATTTAATTTCAAAATAATAACTGAAACTGCTCGGTTGTTCCACAAAATCTGCCCCTCATCTACTTGACCACCACGCACGGTTCCATCTTCCCCATCAACGCCTCCACTCATCACGAACCCCGCCGCCGCCGCAAAGTTCACATTCCTCCTTGACGCGCCATATCTCTCTCCACCTAGCAGAGTCGTCTGTCGCCGCCCTCTCTCCACGTAGCTGCGCCGCGGGCGAGCCCTCTGCATGTCGTTGCTGCAGAGGAACTTCGCCCTGTACTGGTAGATCGTGCCTCGAGTGGCAGCGTGATCGAGCACTCGACGGAGGCGATGCAGCTCGTCGTCCCCAATCCATTGACGTGCTCACCTACCTCGCATGGAAGATATCATATCTGAGTTCCCTGCGTGCCGCGTGATTGGCTCCGTCACCAACCTTCCCTCCAAGTTCAGATTCCTCATCGCCAAGCACCTCGATGTCAAAGCACAGAACGTGCAGGTAACTCAATGAATCTTCCTGAATGTAACCATGAATCCATGATTAATTACCTCGATCGAGCTTGTAGTCGGAGTGGTGGGTGGATAATTGTTCCAGCGCCTTCCTTGCAGATCTTCTCCCCAGTGGCCAATTTATTCTCTCTCCCCACAGAAGCGAAGGACCCTCCCCTGCATTGTCGTCTCCTTTTCGCCCTCCTCTTCTCAGTAGGCCAGCATTTACACATCTGCAGTAAGCATATGACAGTTGTACTCCTTTCCTCATGTCATGGAAATTATAGTACTAATCGTAGAATTGTCGTGTCCCATGATCGGATTGAAAGTGGAGGCAGATGCGAACCGAGGGGGTCGAGGTCAAGTCTATTAGCTCGGATAGATGTAAGCAATTTTGACGCATCCTGAAAAATAGCATACTACATATCTAGCTTCAGGCTTTGAGGTATTTTGCACTTTGTATTAAACATAAACAGCTCTGTTCTTGTTCTTGATATATGTATGCCCACATATGCTTCTGAAATATCATGCAGTATAATTTTTATATTATTCAAGGACCAAACTTCACGCTTTGATATTCTTTTTGTAATTGTGTGTTAAACAAAAGTAGCTCAGTTCTTGATATATGCGTGCACAATTGCATACATATGCTTCTTAAAACAGTGTAATCTGAATCTTTTACTTAAGGACCTACCTTCAGACTTTGAGCAATATTCTGTATTTAATCTGTAAAATAGTTTTGTCCTGGAAATGCAATATTGATATAATAAAGAAGTGAAGACACAATACAAGCAATTGTGCAACTCCTACTCTAACGCATAATCCTTAGATGCACTTTGGACAGCAAAGCAGCATCTGTTATTTTGAACACATGGTGTGCTCCCCTGATTTGTGTGCACCCTTTTCTTCTATTAACTAGTGTAGGATGCAATTTGTATGGTGGGCACATGCATGACAAGAAGGTAAACAGAACAGCAATAGATGTCTTCCGTTCCACCACATACCAAGAACAGTGACTTCTGCAACTACCAAACAAGTGTATGTTATTCATGATTTTTTGCATATTAAGTCTATGTTATGCATGATTCTTGCAGATTTTACATTGCTTATGTTAGAAAATATTTCTCATCTACTTTCTTTTATATATGTAATAGGTTGGCACTATATTATTTTGAAGAGCTTGGGAAATCAAAACAAGAATGTTGCTCTTGCTACACTGACAAGAATATAAAACTGATGGTGTTAAACTTGGTAATGAGTTCTGAGCAGTACGAGTTTGATGCTATGTTAGCAAAATATGATCTGTTGATATGACAACTGAAAAGGATTAAAAGTTATTGGTCAGGCAAAAATTTAATTATCACATGACCTTCAACCTTTGTATGTTGCTCGTCTAAATTTTACTACTCTATTAACTTGATTTTATCTAACGGCTCGTTACTGATATCATTTCTCTATTGCTGTAGATTGCCAAGGTAAATTAATGATGCATGTCTCATATTGACTGAAGGTCAAGAACAGGGTTACGTACTTCTAGATAGCTTCACATTACATTTTGGAATGTCGTTTTCAGAGTTGATGTTTCAAACATTATGATTTAGAATGGCAGAGATGTCAATTGCAAGGCCAAGAATCGATGATAGTTTAAGTCTTGTAATCTTTGGATCGTGTTGTTTGTAATGCAACAAAGCCAATTTAATATAAGAGATCTTTTTATTTACTATATATTTTGGTTCATATGCACTATCGACATCGACCTGATAATTATGCATGAAAATATATAAAATAAAATTAATTCTAGAGGCCATGTATCAATGCCTCTCGTCGTTGTAATGACCTGTTATGTCCATTTTGGAAATTCTTTTGTGCATGGTAGGCACCAATGCATTTGAAGTGTTGTTGGACTCTAAATCTATAGGTTGCTAACTTACAACGCTTATTCACATCGTTTACCAACGCATCTATATGCGTTGTTGTAGACCCTTGCAACGCCACCAACGGCAACACATACTAATCCGTTGGTGTAGCCATCGGCAACACTTATATGGACATACGACAACGCATCAATGCGTTGCTAAAGGGGGGTTCCTGTTGTAGTGTTATGGGTCATCAGGAGACACCAGTCTCCAAAAGGTAATAAACGGTGTATTGATAATGAACTCCTTGCTCTTGCTCTTCCTTTTTGAAGTGTCAAACTACATATTTGAAGTCTCAAACTAAAAAGTAAAATTGAAGTCTCAAAATACATAATTTTAAAATGTCAACATTTTCATTTAAAAGAATATAAATTTAATAAAAGTAAACTAAAATATTGCAGTGCCAGTGCCAAACTACATATTTAAAGTCTCAAACTACAATATACTATATAAAAAATGATAATATAAGAATGTTCATATTGACAAAATAACAATGCTGATGTGGAAACCAATGACACGCCACAACTAAACATAATAGTGTTGGCGTTCCATATTATACCATGCCAACGCAATTCACAAACATGTCGGTCACCCTCTGGGCTATGTGGTTAGCACGCCACATGCTCATCCATAAATTTGAACATCAAAGTCTCATTGGCTCTCTCGTGTTCATCAACATCTAGAGATCTCTAATTGTTAAGAACCAAGCTCCACCATGATTAGTTCAAAGAACCCATTCACCTGCTTGGATTCAGCCACCTACTAGATGAGCAATTTTTTTGTTAACGTGCAATTAGCAGGTACGAGCATAAGGGCGCTATTAGCACAGTATGTCGTGACCACTCTAGACATTATTTGGGAGCCTTGGCATTAGTTCTCCCAAGGATGGTCAAACCAGCTACACTTGAAGCCCAAGCTTGTCGAGAGGCTCTATCCTTAGCTAAAGATCTTCTCCTTCAAAGAATGTTGATAGCACGCGATTGCAAATCGGCGGTCATTGAAATCTGCAAGGGCACGTATATATGGACCTTACAGTGCGGTGATCAGGGGGATAAACCAAAATAAGGAGGAGTTTGAGTTATGTACTTGAGAGTCGTACCTCTAATATGGAGGCATATTGTTTTAGCTAAGCATGATTTGCACTTATCGGAGGGTCATACCTCTAATATGGGAGGCACGTTTTTTTAGCTGCTTTGCACTTATCGAAGGGTCGCTATTTATGGCTTATGAATCCGTATGATACTTCTATAATCCTTGTAAAACTGGTCATTAATCAATAAAATGCAATCCTATTTGATGCGCTATGTGTCAACTATGCGCCGAAACGCACTCGAGCGGATGGTCCGGCCCATTTGTAAAACAGGACAAAGATCCGGTTTTGGGAACCTTCTAGAAGAATTCTAAATCTGATTAAAAAAGAATTCTAAATCTCAAAAAATAATAATTCTAGAAGGATTCTGTACCGGGTTTCTTCTTTTTTATGAACTTTCTTTTCCTTTGTGTTGCTTTGATGTAAAAAAAACAGAGGTCTCGGGGTCGTGAGAAGACAGAGATAACCCTAATCTCCAAATCCTTCCACTCCGGCGACGCCACCAGATCCCCCAAAATCGAAACCCCCGTCGTGATGGGCGACGCCGCCAACGCCTCCCGTCGGCGTCGGCTGGCCTCAATTCTCCTCTCCCGGAAACCGCGCTTCACCGACAGCACGAACGAGACCACGGCCACAGTCGTATCCAGGGATGGCTTCACCATGGCGGTCTCCTTCTGGATGGCCGACCCACCGCAGCTGTCAATCTTCTCCATCCACTGCTGCAGACCCCCTCATCTGCAAGACCGGCCGTATTCCGAGTTCTCAGATTCGCCACACGTGGTCGGCGTCGGCGCGGAGGGCCGTTTCGTCCTCTTCCGCGCCGTCTTCAACGGCCACTACGCATCTGAATATTTCCTGTACAAGGCCGGTGAGTCGCCGTTGCTCGACCGGATTCCTTCTCCCGACGAGTATTGTGATGACGACCGCGATGATCTGCGCGGGGTCAGGGAGTTCGGCATCCTGCAGCTCGGCAGCCACTATCTCGTGGCCGCTCTCTGCCTCGCGCCGTCGTCGGATGACTATTACCTTTGGATCTACTCGTCCGAGAGAAAGTCATGGAGCACCAGGACGCTACCCAATCCATGTCCCGGGGTCGACAGGATTAAGCCCGACAAGGTGATCACGCTTGGAGAAGGCTTACTAGGGTGGGTTGATTTGTCACAGGGCCTCGTGATGTGCGACTTGCGTCAAGATAATGCAAGTTTCATCCCATTGCCGGAGCCGTTGCCTGGAAACAGATACAAACTAAAATGTCACATACCCCCTCCCCACGCAAAGAGAAGAAAGAAACTAGAGGGGGAATCTCACCCAAATCTCTGGTGGTTTCGGGATCTCGCATATGTTGATGGTGTGCTCAAGTTCATTGAGATGGAGAATCTTGCTCCTGAAAGCCGGAGCGACAAGGATGATGTTATCTACGATTCGGACTTGATCATGTCGCTCGAGGGCAAAGCCGTGGATTGGCATTGCAAGCAGCTGTCCTTTGGGGGTGCCTGGAGGGCTGTGACATGGACTCGGACAGTTTCGTCCAACTGTTGGCGCCAGACATGTGCTGCCAATGTCGCTGACATCTTGGTTGTCGACAGATCAGCGCATTCATCTTTGTTGCCTGGGTTAAAGGGCGAAAAGTTGACATTCAGGGACCTCTACTCAGCTTTCCCCATCCTGAGCGCGGATGGTGACGATATTCTTTATCTCAAATCTGTGCTGGAACCCAGTATTCAGGATGGATGGGTGGCCGCTGTTGATTTGAGAAACAAGGCAGTGAAAGCAATTGGAAAGTATTATCTTCCGGATGATTTTTATTACGAACTTCGCTATGACCCTCAACATCCTTTCTTTGCCTGTACATTGTCCCGCCATCTGGATATGACTCCAGGTAACTGTTAGCTGCTCTTATTGTTCGCCATGCCTATGCAATGCTTACAGTCCTTATCTACTTAGTTATTATGTTCTTCTTGTGACTGCCTTGGCAAATTAACCTGGGGGCTGTTTGGAGCCACTTGATGGCTGCCTGATGCCGGCATATTGCTTTGTGTGTTTTCTGCATATTTGCCGGTTCCCTAAGAAACCCAGGATTGTAAGTATGGTGTTGCTTATGAATTTAGCGGTTTGTGTAGGCACTGAAGTCTCAGCGTGTCGCAAGATCCCAGAGGAGGCTAGCAGCTCTGCAAATCATCCAAGCAACTCCTCAGTAAGTATTTTGCATCACTTTTTATTTCAAAGAAAGAATTTCCGCCAAGTAACTTACCATATCTTCTGTGCATAGATCTGTGTGGGTGAGCTCAATTCCTGCGAGCCAAGGAGCAAAATCCAAAGGCAAGCTTCTTATTCTCTTCGGAACCTCTGTTCTGCTAAGGCCTGGGAACCTATATGATCCGACTTAGATCAATTCATTCTATAATTTGATGGCTATTCGCCAATTAGTTTTACCTGATCTCTTGTCTAATTGACTTTCTGTTCATCAGGCCATTGGAATGGGCTCAGAAAAACAAGCGTGCACGAAATGCTGTTGGGAGTATTATGCAGAATGATCATATTTCTCAGGTCCATCCTATTGAAAACAATCTGCGGATGGTTCCGCAACGGCAGTCTAATTTGCGTTCTGTTTATTATCAGTAGCTCATCCGCTTTCTCTCTCTCACTTTCTCTTTTATTGGCGATGCGAGCAGCAGCTTGACGAGAAGGTGCTGGAGCTAGAGCGGGAGATAGAGCATGAGCTAGAGCGGAAGAAAGAGCAGAAGGTATATTTGGCCGAGATCCGTGTGAACTTGCTTTTGTGATTTTCGTCCTTGTGCTGTTGTTCGCTTTGCCATGCATCGATAGTTGGCAATCCCATATGCCCTGTTTCCAATCCATTTTCCCTTAATAGTTCAGTACGATTAATTAGAATGCACCATTTACAGACACAACAGCAGTGCTTCAAAAAGTGGGATGCGCCATGCTATCCCCCTGGGCAGTCATTGTGGCCCCAAAACAATCTGGTATGTCGTATTCCATATACCCTGTTTCACAGTTATCTATTTTCTCATCATCATCAAGCAAGATTAATTAGAATGTACCATTCCAGCCAGCGCGGCAATACTTCAACAAGCCAGATGGATCATGTGGCCCTGGTTATGTATCGTTTGCCCCTGTACATGGTCGTCACAACAACCAGCCACTGTGGCGGCAGCCACCACCATTAAAACGGCTTTTCACTTATAGCAGTGAGTTTGGACCTCATGAGGTAAAAACATTGGTGAAGCTTATGATATTCTGCTATCTCCTCTATTGACCTGTAGCTCTATAGCCCTGGAACGGACCATCTTCACGTGATGAAAATTACTTGCAAGATACATATTCTTGGTAGTAATTCTCTCACATGTGCTGTTACGGTTGATGGACCCAAGTTGACATGTTCTGTGCAATTTTGTATTATGTGTTTTGAAAGTAAAAAAGGAAAGAAAACTATGGGCACCAAGTTTAAAAATATGTAATCAGTAAGCCTAAAAGCAAATAAACTGTTATATTCATTATTTGAGTTCATTGGAATATAATAAGCAACAAAGATGAAATTATCTATTTCTGCTATGCTGTGATGTGCTACTTTTTGATGTGTTGCCTAGGTGGCTGTTTTTCCATCATCTGTTGCCTGTGATTTCAGGTACCCCAGCCATCCTTCAACAATAGCAGCGGAGCCAGCTACCATTGGTATCCACAGCAACTTACTGCCCCCAACTCATTTGCCTATGGCGCACACACAGGCTAGGGCAACTACCAACACCAATGGGAGCAGCTTCCCATTACTCTGGAGCCGTCTATTGCATCTTGGCAGCATCCACCTCCTTCGTCATCCAACACCTAGTGAGGTAAAAGCAGTACTGAAAACCTCTGTATGTAGACCATAGTAGAATCTTTAAAAAGACTTATATTTAGGAATGGAGTGAGTATTCGGTTATGGCACTGCATGCTTGTATCTGCTCATCCTGGTGTGTGGGTTCGCTGGGGCTAAATTTCGTGTTTTGACCCTTTGCGAAAGTATAGCCGGAGCTTACCCTAGTCTGAAACCTTTTCGAGACCTGACCCTTTTTCTACCGCCAGAGTCGATGACGGTAGGGTATAAGAGCCTTGGCGGTAGGGTTGCACAGGCTACCGCCAGCCTGTTTGGCGGTAGGGCCACACCGTGCTGACGTGGATAAGTTGGCTACCACCAGGGGCCTCGGTGGTAGGCTCGTATACCCTACCACCATAGACCCCGGCGGTAGGAAAAGTGTCAGTTTCCGATTTTTTTTCAAACCAGGGTCAGATCCGGCTAAATTTTTTCAAAGGTTCAAAACACCAAATTTGCCCTTCGCTGGATGGGCTGTGTAGCAGCCACAGCAGGGGCACGATGGGGTACTGGTGTGGTAAATTTTGGTAGAGTTAATTAACATGTGTTAATTATGGGGAAATTTCCCCGTCTTAACCGCCGGGCAGTTAGATGCATCCTCTGGTTGCGTCCCCCCAACTTGTATATAAGGGCATCTACAACGCTGGGCGCTAGCATAGGCGCCAGGATCGAATTCCCGGTCGATGGGGCAGTTGGGCCTTCCAATCCTGGCGCTATATACGGCATCGATGCCAGAAAGGAACCGAGCGCTTGAGCTATTTTCTCGTACGAGATGGAAGGCTGCGTGTAGCGGCCGGTTCCCTTAGCGCCCCCATAATTAGCGCTCAACGTGTAACAAACAGCGCTTAGATGGGCTTTTAATTTTCCAAGATTTATTTTATTTCCCTTAGAGCCCATATAGGCGTCTTGCATTGAAGATGCCCTAAGCATCACTCTCAATGAAAGAGCTGTCAACATGGTCCAACTACTAGTGCTATGCATTTAACCCATTTTCTGTTGAGTTTCAAAACTCCAGAAATGTGTGTATGTTGATACTTGACATGTTCAATGTGTTTACCACATCAAATTCTCAAGAACATGTTTTTGCGGTCGAGATTAATTTTTCTCGTATATCAAACTTGCAATTTTTTGAGTTATATTTCCCTCATTGTATTTGGAATCACAAGGTAATGAGTTGGATCTAGTGCTCATTTGCAGACTATCAACTATTACTGTGAGGTCTACCGTTGTGTCAATCTGGACAAGCGATTACCTTCGGCGTGTATTTCTTTATTTTTAAATTGCTAACATACACAAGGTAATAGAAACATGCGCATCTACTCACATTGTTAGATTATGCAGCCTATTACTGTGAGATCTTTGTGATCTGCAATGTGTTATGTTTGCACAATTGAGGTTGAGAATTTTTCAAGTTATTCACTTGAGTATCAAATATTTGCAGTTCTATTACAACATTAACCATGATAGTTTTTAATTTAGTGACCGAAATTAATTATCTCTGGTAATCGATGGCTACAAAAGTTGAGGCATAAGCTCTTAATGGCCACCACCGCCCCGCCTGGGCCATGGAGATCATGATCACTCTCGTGTCTCATAAGATAACGTGTGCAATCCAAGACCCATGGATTCACCTCTAGTCGGAGGCACACCGCTAACAGAAAAAATATGTTGCCTTATGTACATCGTAAGGTATTATATCAATCCAGATCTCAGCATTTGGCTCTTATGCATCAGCAATCCCTGAGACACAAAGGACCTCAAGGGCAAAGGTTTGAAGCCCACTTCAACCATCAACCCGACTCAACTAACATGGTTGAAGACTTTGTCTAGCCTCTCAATCTCCTGAGTGGTCAATATAATTTATGTACATTTATGATATTTTAATAAGAACATAATTATTGTTGTCATGGTATATTGTATATTACAATATATTGTATCAGCACTTTGGTACACCACATTTGTATGTATCTATATATCTGACATTTTATATTGAGAATCTTCAAGTCTGTATATGGATTTCTACGGGGTCAATCTGATGAAAGATGATATGTGCCTTGTGGACATATGCACCACGAACTCTATATTCAGGGAAGTGAAATGCTTCCATTCTCTTTGAGAGAAAAGGGCATATTTTAAAGTCGCGTCTAGAAAAGGACATATTTTAAAATCGCTAGACGCAACGATGTAATTGTTGTCTCAACTGGAGTCATATTTACTATCCCTATGGGTACTCGAGTAGAATCAAGGATGCTTATCTTGTCGGGGTCAACTCGTATCCTACTAAACTATAGGGAGGCGGATTTGACAAGTTGTGATGTAGATGCTCTAATATGCACATTTGATTGCGTGTCCGTGTAGTGTCTTTCATGCAAGGACACACCTGTCAGAGCGAAGAGCTCAGTCACGGTTTGGACAAAGGGACAATATCATTCCATTTTATTTATTATTTTTCATAAACTTGACATGATACACGTTTTTTTTATTCCACCCATGATTATAAACACGTCACATCACCAAGATGCACGATTTTAGCCATAGAGACTGAAATTAATAAGAGTCTCAAAGACGAAACCGCTAAGACATGCAAAGACAATCACGAGCAGTGCACACTCCAAAGAAATGAAAGCGCCCATACTAGATCAAATGGAATCTATATTTTGGCAGCGGGAAGAGGAGGGATGCTCTGCTCATTCTTGAAGAAATCATCGGGATCCACCATGGTCTTCACAGCTGCCAACCTCTTAAAATTTCCTTTGAAATACTTCTCTCCCCAGACTCCAGCCTTGTCATAGCTCGTCACGTTGCCGTCCAACTCATTCGTCCCCAGGTCAAGGTCCCTGTAGTTGACATACACAGCCCTAGGGTTCTTGGACACGTAAGGCTCCATCTCCTTGTAGAGTCCCCTGACCCAGCTCATTCGCTTCTCCGCTGCTGCCGTCCCGTTCTCGTACCAGAAGGAGTAGTACTGGAGCTGGTAAAGGTTCCCCTGCCGGTGCGGGAACGGCGTTTCCGATGGCGAGATGCTGCTCATCAAGCCGCCGTAAGGGTCGAGCATGAGCAGCGCGGCCTCGGGCTTCTCGAGCCACGCCGTCCATATGCTCTCCCACACGTCCCTTGGAATGGGCTCTTGCACGTGGTCGGACTTGGCCTTGAGATGGTAGCGCGGATTGCTGCTCCTGTTGAGGAGCTGCTCCGCTGGTATGGACGTCGTGGAGAAGCCGAAGAAGACCGTGGACTGGACCCAGCTCACCTCCTGGCAGTTTTGCTTCGTCATTCCAAGCTCAGGGAAGCGATCTTGCATGAGCCCGTGGAGGCAGCCGCACCGGCCAAGAAACAACGCCTGGAAAGTAGCCCGCTGGTTCAGCACGAGCACGCGGAGGTAGAGGCTTTGAGGTAAAACCGGCGCGATCTCTTGCCATTTGGTAATCAATTCGATGGCGGATTGGTTCCTTGACCGGATGATGCTGAACACCGTGACGGTCTCCGGCACGGCGACTAGCCGCACCTTCCAGGACAGCACGACGCCGAAGCTCTCGCCGCCTCCGCCACGGATAGCCCAGAAGAGGTCCTCCCCCATGGTGCTCCTGTTCATCAGCCTTCCGTCGGCGTCCACGACGACGGCGTCGAGGACGTTGTCAGCGGAGAGGCCATACTTGCGTGCCAGCGAGCCGAACCCGCCGCCGCTGAGGTGGCCACCAACGCCCATGGTGGGGCACGAGCCCGCCGGGAACCCGAGCGAGCGGCTGGCGGCGCCGACGGCGTAGTAGAGCTCGCCGACGGTGGCGCCGGACTCGACCCACGCCTCAGCACGCGCCGGGTCGACGTGGATCGCTCGGAGAGTGGCGAGGTCCAGCACCGCGAAGGGCTGGCTGTGGAGGTGGACGGAGGCGTAGGAGAGGCCCTCGTAGTCGTGGCCGCCGCTGCGCACGCGGACGCGGACGCCGTGGCGGCGGCCGCAGCGCACGGTGGTCTGCACGTGGGCGTGCTCGGTGGCCGCGATGATCCCTATAGGCTTCGAGGTGTCCGGCAGGATGTAGCGGAGGTTCCAGGCGGTGGACAGCAGGAGGGCAGAGTAGGGCGGGGTTGCCGGGGTCTGGATGAGGCGAGACGGGATGTCCGCGGAGAGGCAGCCAAGGAACTCATCGATCGCAGTGGAAGCTAAAGAGGGCGTGTTTTGGGCCGAGAGGATGCAGAGGGTTAGGACAAGGTGTAAAATTGTCGTCCTCGGTGTCCTTGCCATGATTGATGCAGAAGTGGCAACTATGCTACGGCTGTGAGTGGGAGATGCGTGCTATATATATAGAAGGCGGCAACTGTATATATAGTTTAATTTTGCACTGTCATAGTTGAAGAAATGGTTACACAACTGGCCAATAAGTTCCGTACACGAAAAAGGAATACGGTGGAGGAAATTAGAGGCCAATTTTGCAAAGTTATTAGAACGAGTGGTTTTTCTAAACCCGAGCTCGATGCAAATTTTTTGAATTTTTAAAAATATTTTGCTACATTTTCTTGCGTGGGTGCACCGAGCTGGGTTCAACCACTACTTTCCTTTTCCTGGTACTCTCTCCGTTCAAAATTACTTGTCGCAGAAATGGATGTATCTAAACGTATTTTAGTTCTAGACGTATTTTAGTTCTAGATATATTAATTTTCAAGACAAGTAATTCCGAACGGAGGGAGTACAGGCATGGTCTCGCGCAAGCTACCCAGACGGTGGCGCAGCACTTCCTCGACCCCGACCGGAGCATCGTTGCTCTCGTCTCCGGTGAGTCCGGTCTAATGGCGAGGGAGCAACTGCCAGTCCCTAGCTATATGCTGATCCAGCCACGGGTGTTTCAATGCATGATGACTCGGCCGTTCATTACCACGTAAGCGCATGCACGCCCTTAATCAATCGTTCATACCAAGAAAAACATACCAAGAAAAAGACGACTTTTTTTGAACCGGGCGAATCCCTTTTCCATTACTTGAACATAACGGAAATACAACCAAGTTCAGCAAGTAGGACGGGAAAAAGGAAAGTGGGTTCAAGCATCGCTGGGAAACCCACCATGAGCACTCGCCATCGAGATTACTCACCATAAGGCGAAAACCCGACGACACCTTAAGTCCAGAACCCCAACATCCAACTCACAGTTTTTAACAAAAGACCACTACTTACATCAGAGCAACATGCTCCACAGCAACCTCACGCAGGAGGTATCTCGATCAAAAGCGATAAAGCAAAAGTCGCAGCAGATCATCTTCCTTCTTCTCGGTCTCTTTCTCAGTGCACTCCTCCATCCTGATGTGCCGTTGCGCAAATCCTCATCATGCGAGACGCATTGTTCTTCAGCAGAGCTCCTCCAGCCCTCAGACTCGCCGCATCCTCCTGCTTCATCAGTCCTGCCTAGTAACAAAGAAGTGCACATGCAGAAAAAATGCATTCAAATGGGGTTTTGAGAGGGGTGTGCTCAAAAGTAGCTCGATTGCGGCAGGTCCAAATAGCCCAACATAGAGCTGCAATGCCCACCGTATAAAAGACATCGCCATCCGGGAAAAAAGTATAACACCAAACAAAAGCCTGCCACAAGTTGTTAGGGCATAGGTCTGTGCCAAACATACACCCAACTACTCTCCAGGTAACTCTGGCAACGGGGCAGGTAAAAAAGAGATGCTGGGAGGTTTCCCTCTCCCCACAAAAAGAACATTTGGGTTCCCCCTTCCACCCTCGGCGTTTCATCACATCTCTGGTCAGCCCCGCATCTTGCGATAGCTGCCACATGAAAATTTGAATTTTCAGAGGAATATGTGCTTTCCATATCCAGCGGTAATCGCAACCAGCAATGTTTCTTTCCAGTTAGTTATATAAGGCTTTAGTGGTATAGTAGGGCTTGGGACCCAGCCCCCATTTGATACTATCATTTTCCGTAGATACACAGGTTTCTCTAACCGTCAACACCATTTTCTTCCATTGCTCATTAAGTTCAGAGGTCAATCTCCTTCGGAAGAAGGTGACAGGGTTAGCATCCAAACAATCCTTCACGACACAATCAGTATTATTGCAGATGGCAAAAAGCTGAGAAAAAGACGACATTAGCTGCTGTGTCCATTCTAATTCATTGCTTAACACCAATGCATCTCTTTTTGACGGAGCAGGTGAAGGTGTTCACCGAAGGGGATTGGCTGCACGCGATTTCAGGAGCCATGCACGGCGGCAACGACGTGCGCTTCCTTCGGCGCCCGTACGCCATGGTCGTGAACGCCGTCATGTACATGGCGTACGTGGTCGGTAGGGTCGGAAGGCTTCGCCGTGGTCGCGGACGCTGGAGCTACGGACTATGGAGTCACAAAAACCACCTCCGGCAAGTTGTGCATAGCTCAGATCCAGGACGTGAGGGTGCGCGTCGTATGGTACAGTGATCTGTTAGTTTTTTATTATCGCCAGATCAATTCACATACAAGCTATCAAGCAAAGCACACAGGCATCATTCTTAAATTACATGCGGTCGTATCACGAGAAGAGTTAATTAATATATCTGTCAGGAGATGGAATCTCAATTGTCAACCAAGCGTCGGTACGTATCTTCAGACCATAGGGCTGACCAGTTCTCATTATTAAGTTATATGATACGAAGAGATTTGCATGATATCTTGATTGATTCTTGGCTAGCTAGAGGTACGTGTACGTCTTAGCTTTAGACGTACGCACGTCAACGGCTCTAATCGGATCGATCTCGACGGAAACACTCGATCGCCTCAACTTGACGAACTAAGAAAAAGATCGGGAAGACTTTCGTGATAGCTACACGGGCGTGTCGCTCGTGGGCTTTTCTATTTCTTTTGATCTCTTGGTATAGTAGCCAACCGACCTGTACTAATAGCTAATGGACCTGTATTAATATTAATCCTACGTGATACTATTATATATGTTGTACTCCCTCCGTCCCAGATAATAAGTGTCTTAACTTTATAGTAATTTTAGCATAAAGTTATACTAATAAGATTAAAACACTTATTTTGAAATAGAGGGAGTACTCACTAGTAGAGGATCGGCCATCAATCCCGGTTTGTAAGGATCTTTAGTCCGGGGTCAGCAACCGAGACTAACAAGTCAAGACTAGAGGCCCTCATTCTTTAGTCCCGGTTGGCCACGAACCGGGACTAAATCCCTTCCATGCGGCCGACAACGCGCCTCGGGGGCCGGGGACACTAGTGCAGAACCGGGCAATAGCACCGGTTCGTAAGGCCTTTAATGCCGGTTTAGGAACTGGCACTAAAGTGTGGGCACTAAAGCCCTCCCCCTTTTAGTACCGGTTCAGCATGAACCGGTGCTAAAGGGCAACCACGTGGCACGAGCTAGCTCCGGGGGCCGGGAGCCCTTTAGTACCGGTTGGTAATACCAACCGGTACTAAAATGTTTGGGGGGTTTTTAGTTTTATGATTTTTTTTTTCATTTAATTTTGTGTTTTCCATTTTAATTCTTTTTCGTTTCACCCGCAGATATATATATATAATAACTCATGCATGCTCGCATCATACATCATCATATATAATAACAAGTCCTACTAGCTAATTAATCAAGCATCATCATACAACTTCTACTCGTTATTAATAATAAGTCATACGATCATCATCCTCATAGTCATCGAACCCAACCCTACATAATTGTTCTTAGCACATGATCATCAAAGATCAGGTAGGATCGGAGCTAAACACACTTAATGTAAAATAGCATAAAATAATATAGACCCTGACTCTCCATTATGAAGAATGGAGATCATCCTGTCTCCAATTCTTGCGCCTCGCTTCTTTTTGCTTCCAAGAAGCTCCTTACGACTGTCCATACATTTTTTCCATCCTTTGATTGTCATGTCTTCACTTCTTTTAGAAATCCAGTATGGACAGTTGAGATTCGTAGGATGACCTGGATATATGTTCAAAACATGAAGGCTGCCGCCATTCTGATACATCAAATGAGGCACACAATCCTCTGGGATTATCTGTTGAAAAACATAGTAATAACTTCGTAGTTAGCAATGATGTACTAGTTTTAGAAGTATGCAAAAAGATGCACGGATGTCGTAATAGTAAAAAAACTTACCAGGGTATCTCCATGGTAGTTACCGTAGTTCAACACGTGCACTAGTGGCACGTATTGACCATAATGTTGAGGAGTTCGATTGTAGATATTGTAATTCTCAATATCATTACAAAATTCAACCAGATGAGTTTTCTCTTTGTAAGTTAACTCAGAGCCATCGGTGTAGTAAGTTCTATCTACCATCTTCTGCACATTCTTTGATACTTCAAAATAAGCTGTCAACTATTCTGAAATGAACAATATAAGTTCTATTAATAATTAACTATGTTTGAGAAACTCAGATAGCGGTAGAACTGGAGGAGTATCAACAAGGACCCAAATGTCCATATTATCTTGCTCGATTTCAGGATCACCAAGATCCATGGTGACAAGCATACCCTCATCAAAACCATACAATTTGCAAAATGCTTCCCAATTTTTGCAACCAAAATGGATTACGCTCTCAGCATTATACAACTTTACTTCAAAATCCACATCATGATGGGTCCTTAGGTGAATTTTCTTCGTTTCAAAATTTTCATCGTCTTCAAAATCCATCCTCTCCAAGACATAGCGTCTTGCATGGCATGGGATCGACTATACTCGAATTGTAAAAGATGAAAATTACACGTTGAAATAGTTGAAGTCATGCTTAATTATGAAAAAAAAACACTTGTCGTCGTTGCGTACCGTTTCAACTTCGAAGGTCTCCTCGAGCTTAATGCTGAAGCGCCGACCATCGTCCAGGTGAGGCTTGTCGCACTCACCTCGATCATCGTGGCACCAGTCGCACTCCCCCGGGAGACTTTCGTCGTCCGATGATGACACTTTCTATACGTTCATAATTTAAAGACTAAATTAGATCATTATTATTCAACTAATCATATGCATATGCCTTGCATATAGTGCTCTCCAATTTGAGCATTCAATAAGAAAAATCAAATCACAAAATAAAGTCGTATTCAAATTAGGATGCCTTCAATTATAAGAAAAACTACATCATCTCCATGTGTCCGTACATCGAATATTATCACTAATACACGTCGAATACTATATATCATACATGCGGGCGGTGGACACCCAAAGGGAAGGAACCATCACAGGATCATAGCTCCAGTGAGATCCCTGAAGAACCTGCCAGGTATTCTCGAACCTGCCCTCCAACGCAACCATGTAGCGACGGACGTGCTGGTCCTCCTCGCTGACACGATGATGTACCACCTCCGCGGTGTCCGGAAGCCTCGGCACCGTCACTGGCCCACGCGACCGCCACCAAACAAGGATCGGGTCAACGACGGGCTGTCTCCTCACCAAGCTACGCCCCCGGCCGGAAGGTAGCGCCTCCCAGTACCACCCCGGCGGAGCCCAGTCCCGGACATGGCCCATCTGGTCAAGCAGGTGTCGTCCTCCGCCGACTCGACGACGAGGATGCGGGATAGGCATCGTCCACGTCGATGCGGGAATAATTGCTTTAACTAAAAAAAGAAACTAGTTCTATTAATTTTCTTGCTAAAAATAAACTACTTCAACTAGTTCAACTACTAAGCACTTACTATAAATAGAATAATGCAGTATATACTTACTCAAAATAAACAAGTTGCCCTCTAACTAAGTCCATTAAACACTTTCTAAGTAGTACTAATTACTAAAAGTTATCGGGGAGGGGGGGTATATCGACAACGACATACCCGATAACAAAAATATGGACATAATAAAAATTCTATGAACAAAATTACAACAAAAAAATTCATAAAAATTCTATGAACTAGTTATATTAATTATTGAACTAGTTCTAATCTCTAGTTCGACATTAATCTAACATTCGACATTAATCTAGTACGTGTGTGGTATATGTGTGTGTGTGTGTGTGTGTGTGTGCGGCCCGCCGGCCCGTACGCCGCTGCCCCGTACGTACGAGCGGGGGCGCCGGCGTACGGGGCGGCGGTGGCGGCGTACGGGGCGGCGGTGGCGGCGTACGGGGCGGGGACGCCGGCGGGGACGGACGGCGGCGCGCGGCATTCGGGGCGGACGGCGGCGCGGCGGCTGGGTACGCGCGAGGAGAGAGAGCGAGATACGTATGGACGGCGGCGCGGCGACGTTCGGGGCGGACGGCGACGACGACGGACGGCGGCGCGGCGGCGTTCGAGGCGGCGGCGGGGACGACGACGACGACGACGGGCGACGGGCGGCGACGACGGGAGCGGCGCGCGAGAGGTTGACGTATGAGAAAGAAGTGGAGATGTAACTGAAATTTTGCAAGTGCTGTATATATAGGGTGAGCCTTTAGTACTGGTTGGAGCCACCAACCGGTACTAAAGGCCAACTTTGGCCAGGCCAGGAGGTGGGAAGACAAGACCTTTAGTACCGGTTGGTGGCTCCAACCGGTACTAAAGGGTGGTCTTTAGTACCGGTTGGAGCCACCAACCGATACTAAAGGCCTCGCGCTGCCTGCACAAAGTTTGGTCCCACCTCGTCGGGTGAAGGGCAGCCGCACTGGTTTATAAACCCAGCCGCGGCTGCCCTTTCGAACTCCTCTGTATAGCAGGCTTGTGGGCCTAAACTCTGTGCGCTGCCCTATGAGTCTGCTGGGCCTTTAAGGCCTGTAATTGCACGCCCGTGACCTAGCAGGCCCACAGGGCAGCGCCCCAATTTTTTTCTTTTTTTCTTTTCTGCTTTATTTTCTTCTATTTATTTCTGTGTAGTTTTTTGTATACATTTTTCTTTTCTGTTATATTTATTTGTGAGTAGTTTTTCATCTAGTTTGCCAAAATTCAACATTTCAGAGTTCATTTTGTAGTGATTTTCAATTTCACGGTCATTTTGTGAATGATTGAAAAATAGCAAATATTTTTTTTCTTTTCTGCTATATTTATTTTCTTCTATTTATTTCTGAGTAGTTTTTTTATATAATTCTTTTCTTTTCTGCTATTTTTTCTTTTCTGCAAAACTTGATGGTCAAAGTCTGGAGTTATAACCAAAGTTTTAAAAAAAGAAATGCCGACGTGTAGTGTAATAAGTCCGGAGTTGTAATAAGTTATTAAAAATAAAAAAGAGGTGCAATGCTTCATTAATTTGCTTCAAGCCTTTCGGAATAGTGTAAACTGCACTGCACGTAGCTCCGTGCAATCTACCATATTCCTGAAGGCTTGAAGCTAAGCAACGTGAGCATTGAGCCTCTTCTTCATCGTCTCTGCACTCGGGGCTTATAAACCGCTCCTAGTGCCTCTCTCTTGGCGAGGTGGGACTAAAAAACAGTCTGTAGTACTGGTCATCCTTTAGTACAGGTTGGAGCCATCAACCGGTACTAAAGGTGGTGCTATGCCTGCACAAAATTTAATGTCATTTAGTTTAAAACAAATCATTGAATGCATGAAAAATAGCAAATGAAGGCAGAAATGGTTGAAAGTTGATGGCGTCGCTTTGAATGGTGCATACTGAATGCACAGAAATTCTGGAGTTGTAATAAATTTTAAAAAATAAAATGCCTTTGTAACAGATGAGTTTAATTTCGTTAGAAACCTGAATACTTCGAAAGAGATTGTCCAGTTTGTAAACGAAGTGCATCCAGTTTTTGCCGTAACCCTCTCTACTTTTTTGAACAATCTATGTGGGTGAAATGATGATACCATGCCAAGTTTTAACTTTTTCAGAGTTCATTTATAGTGCTTTTTAATTTCCAGGTCATTTAGTTCTCAAAACAAATCATTGAATGCATGAAAAATAGCAAATGAAGGCAGAAATGGTTGAAAGTTGATGGCGTCGCTTTGAATGGTGCATACTGAACGCAAAAAATATAAGAGCATTTACATCATGCTCTTATACTTCTTTACAGTCTAAATTGTCAATATGATCTTATAACATAAAAAATACTTTGATCATCAATGATCTTTGTGTGTACAATCTGAATTGTCAAGATGAGTCATCAACGATTTATAAACCGATGAAAACTCATATTGCGGCCACAAATTCTACACATAGAGTTCAATGAAGACCAAGTGCTTGTGATAGTTTGAGAAATAACATATTTAAGGTGGTAAAAGGCTTGTTAGGGGAGCGAGGTGGGACTAAAAACAGCCTGCCACAACGTCATTAGTACCGGTTCGTGGTACGAACCGGCACTAAGGTTCTCCACAAACCGGTACTATTGATTGCCGCCACGAACCGGCACTAATATACACATTAGTGCCGGCTCTAATTCAAACCGGCACTATTGTGTTTCACGTTTGACCCTTTTTCTACACGTTATGCATATATAATAGAATTTTCTCGTAGAACCAATCATATATCATAGAATTTCTCATAGGACCATGCATACACACACACACACACACACATATATATATATATATATATGCAATTTGGTACATTCTCCTACAATTTGCATATCATTACATGCATGCATTAGGTGAAATGGTATTCTTTTTCGGGAGCTATGACCTGGTCAAGCAAAAATCTCGTCATTTCCTCTTGAAGTGGTCGTATGCGGTCCGTTGATAGGAGTTGGTCCCGCATCTGTTGCATCTTTATTAAAGAAGGAAATCAATATTAATATATTAGTTATGTGTATATATATTAGATCATAATAAAAAGAATTGTGAATTCTGTTTACATACCCAATGATTTCTTGCATCTTTGCTTCTTTCGGTCATAATGTGAATGTTCTTGTAAAGGTTGTACGCACATAAATTATTCCTCGACGCCTGCCTCATGCACTTTACTAGAATAGAATTCAATCAGATAATAATCAAGCATGATAATGGTATTGAAATTAGAATTAAAGAGATGCACACACGTAGCTAGTACTACTTAATTACTCTGGGTCGCCACCATTTCAGCGTTGGTTTCCATGGCCCGACAACCTCTTTGATGAACTTTTTCCAAACCCTGCTCGGCAAAGAAAATGAATAAATGAGTTATTAATTAATTGATATCAGGAAATGAACTAAAGAGGTCAACATAGTGCGATAATGATTGAAATTACCTATCGAGCATCAACTTCAGGCTGTTGTATCCTTTAGATTCTTTAAGTAGTGAGTCCAGTACTTGAACTTTTCCCTCGTCAATTTCAATAATTAGCAGGATCCAGTGGAAACTACATGTGCACACGTTTGCTCGCCTCTACGAAGTTCACCGGCTCCTCAACTCTGAGTAAACACAATCCGGAGTACTCGAGCATAATTGTCTTTGCGTACTTGTAGACTTTCTTGAGGGTCTTGTAGCGACAAGGCCCGGATGAATCCGTTGTGGCTTGCGAAGGAAGCGACACAAATTGTGTCGGCGTCGATGCACTTGAGAAAGACGGCAGAGTCCCGAGTGTGTAGATGCTGGGTCGTCGACATCCGCATCGTCGGTGTAGTCATCGTGACCGTGACCATCGTCTTGATTGTCGTAGTCACTATGTGCCTCGTTGTCGATGCCATTGCCGAGATCTCCGCCTGTGTCGTGTCGTGCGCGTCGTTGTCACTATCGCCTTGCGGTCGGTGTCGACACCATGGTGATCACTGCCATTGCGGTCACCTTGGTTGGGCGTCTTGCCAACCACCTGGACGTCCTTCCTTGCATCATCAGTTAGAAATTCAACTATAAATATGTTACCGTTTGGAGCATCGTCGGCTACTACGCTCCAGTTTCATGCTTGGTTTTCTTCAAACACGACGTCGTGTGAAATCCGTAGACGCTTGGTTTCTGGATCGTGCAAGCGGTATGCATTGGTGCCGGAAATACTCTTGTATCTGATGAACACCATCTTGTTGCTACGATTGGCAAGCTTTGAGAGATGCGGCTCCGCCATCTTCACATGCGCCATGCACCCGAACATGCTTAGATGAGACACATTCGGCTTACGTCCGTAAATTGCTTCATACAGAGTCTTGCTGATCACCACCTTCGTTGGAGCCCGATTGAGAAGATAGACCGCCGCCGAGACAGCTTCTCCCCAAAACGTTCCGGGCAAGTTCTTGCTCTTGAGTAAACTCCTCGCCATGTCAATGACAGTCTGGTTGCGCCTTTCAACAGCCCCATTCTATTGCGGTGTATAAGGTGCTGTGAGGAACCGTTTTATGCCAATTTTCTCACAGTAGTCATTGATCGTTCAACGTAAACTCACGAACCCTCAACTTGTGTTTAATCTCCATTGCTGCCTTGAGCTTCTTGAACGCTTCAAACGCCTCATCTTCAGATTGTATGAGAATGACCCACATGTATCTCGAGTAATCATCTACCACAAGGAAGAAGTACTTCTTTCCTGCGTGAGTTGCCGGGGTGATAGGGCCACATAGATCACCATGGAGCAGCTCGAGTGCATCACTTGCATGATAGGTAGACTGAGCAGGGAACGGCCTGCGGTGATGTTTTCGAACCAAGCACCCGTGACATACTCGATCAACATGGTCAATAAATGGCATCCCAGATACCATCTCCATCTTTGGCATCTTCTTCAAGGTGTAGAAGTTAACGTGTCTTAATCTAGCATGCCATAACCACAAATCATCATCACTCTTGGGGAGCCAACACTCCAGTTGATATTGATCAAGGTTGATGATATATACCATGTTCCGCGTGCGATTCACACGCTCTTGCATATTTTGGAGGTTGTCGAAGATTGTCATCACTCGGTTCTCAATATTCACCTTGCATCCATTCTCGTCAAGTTTCCCGACAGAGATGATGTTGTTGCGAAGCCTTGGGATATAGTATACTCCGGTGAGTATGCGCTGCTCTCCTATGAGACCCTTGAAGAGCACAGACCCTTGCCCGCAAATCTCCACATTTGTACCATCACCGTACTTGACCGACCCTTTAACATCATATTCTAGCTTGAGGAATTTCTCCTTGCACCCCGTCATGTGGTTACTGGCACCCGTGTCTAGATACCATGACACGTTATGATTCTCGGATAACCTCGGTATTAGTTTCTTCTCATGAAGTAGCACCTTTCGATTTGGTTTCACAACCACCATTTGGACGAGATCACAATCTTCGGCCATCAAAAGACCTGGACGTTCGTCTTCCTGCCTTGCCAATTTGCCCTGATCTCCCGCTTGTTAGGCTCCGGACAATCCTTTGCAAAGTGACCCATCTTGTTGTAGTTATAACACTTGACCTCAGGCATATCCAAGTTCCGTGGCTTCCGTTCTTTAGATCGGTCCGCCTTACCACGACCTTGTGGTTTGCCTTTTCCTTCCTTTTCCAGTTTGTCCGCCGCGCTTCGTGTTGCTTGAGCCTTCGCCATCGCCGCGCCTTCCTTTACTACTTGGGGACTCCCAACCTGCACATGAGTCCTTTGCCTTTCCGACAACCATGATCATTCTCTTCCCATGTTCGCAGGCGTCCAATCGCCTCCGTTGTGGTCATGGCGTCGATATCGTAAAGATGCTCGAGCGTGCCGATGATGTACGTGAATTTATCAGTCACCGAACCAAAAAAAATCCGCATGATCTCGGCTTCCTCGATCTTCGCACCAAGTGCACGGATCTCTCCCACCAAAATAGTCAGACGCATGGCGTAGTCGCTCACTGATTCGGTATCCTCCATCTATACCTTGTGGAATTGGCGCTTCAACACTTATGCCCGAGCCTTCATGACACGGTCTTCTCCAATCCTCATATCTTTGAGCTCGTTCCACGCCTCTCTTGCCTTCTCGAACTCCGACAATGTCATCAGCATGAAATCCGACACAGACTGGGCTATGGCGGCCATAACACCTTCCTTGCACTCCTTGTCGACGTAGACGTCGTTGTCCGTGATTGCCTGCCACACTCGGAGGTTCGGAGAACAATCTTCATCTTCACTGCTCACACGCCGTAGTTAGCGTCGGTGAACATCGGGTACTGGATGGGGATGTTGCGGTGCGTCAATACGTTTGCGCCGCCCATTCCACCACCACTAGTTGCTGACTTGCGGCGTTTGTTCACCTTTCCACCGTTCTTTTTTTGCCTTGGAATCGACGTTGCCAGACATGTTCGTCTTGGAACCAACGTTGTCGGACTTGGAGTTGACCGAATCCTGATCGCTGTCCCCCATCATAGATCGTAGATCGTCGATACTCTGATACCAAATGTTAGTTTTTATCGCTAGATCAATTCACCCCGGAGCTGAAACACGTACGTGCAAAGCTAACAAGCAAGCATATAGGTAGGTTAGATTGATTCTTGGCTAGCTCGCAGTATGTGTACGTCTTAGCTTTAGACGTACATACGTGAACAACTCTAATCGGATCGATCTCGACGGAAACACTTGCGTCAACTTGACGAACTAAGAAACAGATCGAGAAGCAGACTTTCGTGATAGCTACAGGGGCGTGTCACTCATGGGCTTTTATATTTCTCCATCTCTTTTGTTGTGTGGTACAAGGGGCAGGGTACAAAGCCTAGTACCTAATCGACGTGTACTAATACTAATCGTAGTCGATATCATATATGTTGTACTACTCGGACACATACATAGGCATGTACTTGAACGTCGGCTTTAATCCCAATATGATCCAGCGGGGGTGTGGGCGGAGAGGTACTCCGTGTTCATTCCTGATATGTTTGGTGTCCCAACTACCGATGTTATGTTTTTTTTAGAAAAGAAGGATGACCCCGACCTCTGCATACGGCCACTTTATTGATTATTCTCGAGGACCTTACAAAGTATTACAAATAATATACCTGAATCCACCACCTTGGCAACATATGCCGCTACTCCTATCCATATGATGAAGGGATCCTAGCTGGGTCACTACCCAAACCACTCACCTAAACCTAACATCAAAAGCCGGAAGCCCCAGCCGAGCCACATACCGGGTCTGGGGCACAATCCGGTCAGACGCACCCGTGTGTCGTCGCAGCCATCTTCCACAGGTCCGTCTTCAAATTATATTGAGGCTTCTACCTTGTCTGGCCACTCTGCCATCGACGTCACCATGACGCTAGACAGCTAACTCCTCCTGCGCGAGTCCATCTCCGCACATCGGACGCCGAGCCTCCACAACGCCATGCCGCCGATCTCCACCGCCATCAATGCGTGAGATGAAGTACCGCTCCACCACGGCAGGTACAAGGTAAGGAAGGGCGAGGTCCCCATCGAAGACACGACCGGAAGAGGAGCACCGCAGCCACGAGACAGATCAGACCTGCCCGGAGCTGCGACGCAGTAGATCAGACGGGCCGCCACCAGGAACCAGACAAGCTCGCCATGCACGCCCAGCATCCCCATGCCCAAGTCGGCGCCTTCAAGAAGGTGACGACGCTGTGGCGCCGCCGCCGCTTAGCCACCGGGGCTAGGGTTTTCACCCGGGCGCAGGGGAAGGGGGGAGGCAGGGGAAGTTGAGCCTCAACGCCGCCACCAAGGAGGGAATGGCGTCCGGGACGCCATCAACGCCGTGACCGCCACCGGCGGCCAAGGGTTTCCCCCGGCCAAGCATCCAGCCGCCACCTCCGAATCAACCACAGCATCAGCAGGCGCCTGCACGCCGGAAATCCAGGCCGGCCGGAGGTCATGCGTCACGAGCAGACCAGATCGCCTCAGATCTGACGAGAGGAGTTCGGACCCTCCCCGCGCCACGACCATCGCCCACCGGGACCTCGCTGCCCGCGCAGCCGAGGGGATCCGACCAACCTCACCGACGAGCACTCCCCGCCGCCGGAGGAGCGCCGTCCGCACCAGTGAGGCCGCCGCCTCAGATCCGAGCCCTCACCACCGAAAGGGAGCGGCCATAGGCCTCGCCGCCGCCCTCACAGGCAGCCGCGCGGGGGCCCCGGCGACCGCCTCCGGCAGCAACGAGGAGGAGGAGAAGGGGGAGGTGGCGGCGCGAGGGAAACCTAGATCGCCCCTGAGTCGCCCTTGGGAGAGCGACACGGGGGGACGGGGCAGACGTGGAGTCTACCGATGTTATGTGGATCAGAGTTTCTGAAGCAGGAGGGGTCGACTTCCCAATATGGGTGATGAGGACATGACTATCTTGGATATGACCAAAAATATTGCATACATGCGTATTTGTCAGGTGATTTCTAGTGTCAACTATTCAATAATCTATTTATATTATCCAGAACAAAAATACTTCACACACTTTTGTGTTTTGTCTAATTGCAGGTGTATGGGACATTTGTACAATCCACATACGAAGATAGGGGAAAAGGAGAAGTTTAAGTTCTGTTCAAAAAGTCCTCTCACGTCACTTTTGGGCCAAGAGAAGATAGAGTCCATGCCTCTCACGTTCTGGATTCAGATTCGGACTGCACAGACATACCTGACTCAAAACGCCAAGAACTTTTTCATACGGACTCCGAATTGGGTGATTCTTTTTTTGTTGGAAAGTAGATTTCATCCTCTTTTCAAACCAATTGGAATCACCTTTAAATTCGTCCGAAGCGTTGAGATATGGACGAAACAATCTGACGCTGCAGCAGAATCCGAGTCAAACAACAAGTCCAAAGGTGATGCATCACCTTCACTTGGGCCCATGAGCCTTGTACGACCTAGGGTTGGTTTTAGGCTGCCTTGGGATGTCCTCCCACCTCCTTGGCCGCCACCCCTTACTCCTATATAAGTAGATCCATCTAGTAGCTTTTTCCTTGGGATTTGTTTAGTTAAAAGTTAGCCATTGCAACTTCGTGTACTTCGTTTGTGTCCAACGACCAGACCAAGACCGCTTACGGATCCCCACCTTTATCAATACTTCATATATACTCGCAATATTCAGATTGCTTTTATCATATTCTTGCTTGTTCTTCGATTGCTTACAGGAATAGACCTTCGTGGTCAGGTTGATTGTGCTCCGGCGTGGTCAATAACCTCTCGAAGTTGGTTTAGCGATTGCTAAAGCGCAATGTCGTGCATGTTTGTAGTCAGATCGTCAAAGTCGGCTCCATCAAATCGATAGTTATCATCTCATCGAAAGATCGGGACATCCCGCCTCTATCAAGTGGTATCAGAGCCAGGTTGCTCGGTGAGAATTTCCAGTTTCCCCTAGATTAGATTTATTTTCTTACCTATTGTCCAAGAAAAAGCCACAAAAAAGTTAGATCTATTCATCCTTTTGTCCAAGCCAGTCAGAGCCTTTGCAATTTTCTTTTCATTGTTTGCATTGTTGAATTATCGGTTGTATCGTCGTGTCGAGTTGCTGGTCTTAGTGTCTAGTTCGTTTAGAGTTTCGAGTTCTGTTCACATTAGTCACGTCGCCGCTGCATCATTATCCCTTCCGCTGTTCACCACACCATCCATCAATTTTCACCTCGTGCTACCCATAGTTCATTGTCACACTCATAGTTAAGGTCGTTCACATCTTCGCTTGACCCAATCTGCATCTTATCTAGTTTGTCTTGTAAAGAGGGAGAGAAAAAAAGACAGAAAAAAAAAGAAAAAAAATTTAGAGAAAAAAAGAGAAAAAAAGAAAAAGAAAAAAGTGTGAGAAAAAAAAAGAGAGGAAAAAATTCGGATATATCTAGACTCAATCTCGTAGTTGAATTTGGATTGGAATCTGTTTTGTGCACTGTTCAGTAAAACAGGCATAACTTCCTCATACGAAGTCTGTTTTGGCTCCACGAGTACTCAACTGAAAGCTAGCGACGAGACGCATCTAAATAGTTGCAGAGGCAAGTTCAATATTTGACACCTCAAAATCGGCTTCTAAATAGGTCTGTTTGCCCTCTGAAGTTCACAGACACATCTTATTCTAGTTTTTCAGGCCAGTTTTAGAATTCTTTGACTCCTCATATCAATTCGGAATTGAGTGATTCTTTTTGCATTGGAAAGTTTGAGTTAGTATCATTCTTTGAAAAAAGTTATCAGAAAATTGGCTCAAACTTTTCAAGAGGAAAGTTGGAGAGAGAGTTGTTGTATATCCTACTTGGCAGTTGTTTTTCATCATTATCTTTACTGCCGTTGTGATCCTCACTTATATCTTGCTGTCCAGAGCTACTTAGTATTCTTCATTGATGCTAGTTGTGCTACGCCGTGACCTCATTAGTGTTCTAGGCTCGCGTCTCTAGTCCGGTCTAGCCTAGGACCAGCACAGTACCGTCGTTGAGCGTTTATTCAACATTGCATCTTTGAATTGATTATTGCTAATCTTTTGCTACCATATATAGCCAACCCAGCTCCACATATTTCTACACCGTGTATACGTATGTTCCCCTGGCAATCGCTTTACACAATCTTCAGAGTTATTTGACACCGCTGGTTGCCTGTCACCACCTGCCGCATGGTAAGAACTTGTAAGATATTGATATTTGCTTTACTGTGAGCACTTTACAACCACATCCTAGTAGTTCATAGAAACATTATTCTCGAATTTTGTTTCTTGTTTCTACTAATCATGACAGGTTTCGGAGACAGAAGTTCTTCGACGACGGACACATCATCACCATCACAAGAGTTGGGACAACACACACAAGCACATGGTCAGGTTATCTTTTTACCGTCATTTGAGGGTAGATTTAATCCTGCTATTTATCTAGTTTGGGAGCTTGAAGTAGAACAAGTTTCTAGTCACGATGACTTTTCTGAACTTGAGCGAGTACGAGCTGTCACTAGAGCATTTACTGGTTTTGCTTCTGTTTGATGGAGTGTGCATTGTAAGAAAAACATTGATAACCAACCCACAACTTGGAAAGATTTGAAAGATGTAATGAGATAACAATTTTTCCCTCCTTACTATCGTCGTGAATTGCTTCGCAAATTTGAACAATTTAAACAAGGCAACACCACTGTTCATGCTTACTACCAAGAGTTCAAATCTTATATGCATCATTGTGACATAGAAGAATCTGAGGATGATACAATGAATAGATTTTTTGGTGGTTTGAACCATGATATTCAGGCACGATTTCAGTATATTCCTCGTTGCATTACTGGTATGTATGTTCGTGCTTGTACCTTTGAGAGACAGTTACAGGAGGATGCATTGGGTGACTACAACAACTACTATTCTAGTTCATGCTCACCACCACCGCTTGGTTCCTCCATCATTGCACCTACTAGAGCAGCCACACCTCAGATTGTGAGCGCGACATCATCTCAAGAGTATGGTACATTACCATCATCCGTACCTACATCAGCTACATCTTTGCGACAAGGTAATTGTAAAGGTATTAATGATATAACTTCACATGAGAATGATGCGTGCCTAGTTAACTTGAATACATTATGTGTTGAATTACCTGTTGATTTGAGCGCATCACCTATTTTAGAGAATCATGTTACTGTCATGAATGCGTCATGTGATCAAACAACTGAAATACCAACAATTTTGAGTGCACCCAATGAATTAACTGTTGATGCAAAAGAACCAATGTTTAATCATTTTGATATGACCTCTAATCTTGGTGATGATTCTGTGTCAAATGACTTATTGCATGTTTGCTTATTTAAGCATGTTGTAGCATGTAAATTTGATGCAAGTAAGGTTTATTCACCAATCTTGGGATGGTTTAATGATGAATATTGTCAATCTTTTCATATGAATAAGAGCTTCACTTATATGTGCAAACTGAGTTGCAATACTTTCATGCCTTCTACTTCTTGTGATAATATTTTAGCTTTATATTTTATTCACTATGAAAATTACTCATGTATACATGTGTCATATGTGCAAAATCCACAGGAAGTAAAAATTGATGACATATACATATACCACATGTACACCTTGTCTTTTTTGTTAGCCACATTTCAGATAAAGCAACGCCGAGGACGGCTTTATTTTCAAGAAGGGGAGGATGATGAAGACATGACTAACTTGGATATGACCAAAAATATTGCATACATGCGTATTTGTCAGGTGATTTCTAGTGTCAACTATTCAATAATCTATTTATATTATCCAGAACAAAAATACTTCACACACTTTTGTGTTTTGTCTAATTGCAGGTGTATGGGACATTTGTACAATCCACATACGAAGATAGGGGAAAAGGAGAAGTTTAAGTTCTGTTCAAAAAGTCCTCTCACGTCACTTTTGGGCCAAGAGAAAATAGAGTCCAAGTCTCTCACGTTCTAGATTCAGATTCGGACTGCACAGACATACCTGACTCAAAACGCCAAGAACTTTTTCATACGGACTCCGAATTGGGTGATTCTTTTTTTGTTGGAAAGTAGATTTCATCCTCTTTTCAAACCAATTGGAATCACCTTTAAATTCATCCGGAGCGTTGAGATATGGACGAAACAATCTGACGCAGTAGCAGAATCCGAGTCAAACAACAAGTCCAAAGGTGTTGCATCACCTTCACTTGGGCCCATGAGCCTTGTACGACCTAGGGTTGGTTTTAGGCTGCCTTGGGACGTCCTCTCACCTCCTTGGCCGCCACTCCTTATTCCTATATAAATAGATCCATCTAGTAGTTTTTTCTTTGGGATTTGTTTAGTTAAAAGTTAGCCATTGCAACTTCGTGTACTTCGTTTGTGTCCAACGACCAGACCAAGACCGCTTACGGATCCCCACCTTTATCAATACTTCATATATACTCGCAATATTCAGATTCCTTTTATCATATTCTTGCTTGTTCTTCGATTGCTTGCAGGAATAGACCTTTGTGGTCAGGTTGATTGTGCTCCGGCGTGGTCAATAACCTCTCGAAGTTGGTTTAGCGATTGCTAAGGCGCAATGTCGTGCACGTTTGTAGTCGGATCGTCAAAGTCGGCTCCATCAAATCGATAGTTATCATCTCATCGAAAGATCGGGACACCCCGCCTCTATCAATGGGACACCATATTTTCCTGTATTAAGCTGGTGTTTGTCGACGAGTGTGCTCGCCGTCTCTTCATGAGTTTCGGCTTCGACACCTGGGTGTACTGCATCGACGAACGTAGTCCCTGTGACGGTCGCCTAGCCGCCCCGTTTCCCCATCCACCTTTGAAGATTTCCATCCTAGTTGTGTTTGAAGGCATGACTTGTATCCCGCACTGTGCTCGCGCCATTTTATCTCGATTTACTGTTGAAGCTATCGTTTATTTTCCAGTATTAGGACGCCTGTGTCCGGATCAGAATCTGATCCCTGTATCCTTCTAATGTAGTATATTTTTTTATTATCCTTTGTACTTTGTCAAGAATTAGATATTATGTCAATGTAATGGACGAGTTAACGGATTCCTTTTTCCAGCATTACATCTCCATGATTTCTCTGTCCCTATTCGACGAGTTTCCCGTGCTTTTTTTCTTCCGAATGTGTTCTTCTCATTTCCCCCACTGGCTTCAGAAACTGACTGTACAAATGTTCATTCTGTATCATGAAATAACAACATGGTCCTCGCATTTTCCCTATGGCTTCTACCGCTTCTCCCTCTTTTTTTTCGCCAATCAAACATTCTTGATGGCAAACAATGCGTTGGTTAACAATTGTATTCCAGCCAAAACGTCTTGAGCAGACAACACACTGCCATACGTATCATCTAAAAAAATTCCTACTTTATTTTCTCCAGACTATTATATAGTCACAGCCGGAAGTGGGAGACACAATTTAATTTAAACTTGGTAGCGGAGCTAAATACAATTGTCTGACACAGGCCGCAGAGTCAAAATTGTATTCTGTCAATCCCATAAAATGTTTTCTCATGCCTTTTTTATTGCTGCAAATTGACGGACCCTCATTATTTTTACGTATTATATGCGATCAATGTATAGTGAAACAAAAAAAAGAATAAGATACAGTTCAGTTATTCCCAATAAAACAAATAAAAAGGAAATAAAAGAACTTCATTATTGAAGTTATCATGAAAAATTATGAGAGTTTGATAGAAAAGTTAGTTCATCAAATAACACAAACTGCGTTAATTGTTTCATTTTAATACAATTTCATGCTAAGTGCTATCATGCAGAAACTTATAAAAATAACATCATCCCCATAATATACGTGTTCTTAACACTGGCGTAATTAAAAAATCCTCTTATATTATTGGACGGTGATAGTTCTATTTTTAAGTTTCTTACGTTTAGGTCACTCTAGTACATTTGAAGTCACGTGATGGTTTCGTGCATGCTGTATGGCGTGGTCAGGTCGTCGTTGGATATTGTCACTGATGCAACTCGAACGCGTGTCACGTAAAGGATGGCGCCCAATGACTACGATGTCTCGGATACTTTTTTTTATATAAAGGTGATTTCACAAATAACCCAAAAATTAAAATAATCCAGTCTTCCGGATATTTTTCAAGTAAGAAACTGTATGGAATTTTGTAAACCAAATTCAATTTGTTCAAAAAGGACCGCGCACGGCGTGTGGCTTCTGTTGAATAGTTCGTCTACGTATTATTGTTGGCGGTGCGGGGGTGAATGCGTTCCTGCGGGAAAATGGGGGTTAATGGAAGCATGCACTAGATTTTTCTTTTTTTGAAAGGAATGCCTCGTGGCTCTTTATTGCAAGGGAAACATTTACGTGTGGTGCGCCGGCTGGGTTTTCGGCCGGTCGCACCATTCGCTCCACGTCTGCACGTAGGCCCAATCGAACATCCACCGCATATTACCTTATCTCTTCACGGACGGCGCCATCCGCTCATTCTCCTCTACACCGCAAGCTCTGCTCTCCTCTTCTTCCTCTTCAGTAGATGTCCACGCCTCCCCCACTAGTGACTGGTTGTGCCGGCCGGCCATGGCTGCCCCCACCCCCGCTCCCCTCACACCTCACCAGCGACAAGTGCTGCCCCCACCCCCGCCCCCTCACATCTCACCAGCGACAAGTGCTGCAAACCAACACCCACAGGTGATGTCGATGGCGGCGGCAAGTGATGGAGACATGCGGCGGCCGGCATTGGGGCGTTGCAACCACGGCGACAAGTGATGGAGATCCAGCCTTTTGTTTTTGGAAGCAGGCCCAATTTTTGCTGCTAACACCTTCGTTTTTTTGCCGGAACAGTCTTTTTTTTTTCTACCATGTGTTTTGCTTTTTGCTGGGACCAACTTCAAGCCGGCATGGGGAAAAAGCTTCCACCCTAGGGAGAAAAAGCTTCAACCGGCTGGAAGAAAAGCTTCAAGTGCCATGAGGAAAAAGCTTCCATCGTAGGAAAAAAGCTTCATTGGTGGAAAAAGCTTCAACCCGTGATTTAATTTGCTGGAAGCCTGGAACTCATTGATGTTTTTGCTAGAACCAATTTTCTTCATGAGGCGCGGCGGCGAGCCACTTTTTTTATTTTTGCTGCATTTGTGTTTTTTTGCTGGAACCATCAACCAATTTTGCTATAACGAGCTTTGATTTTTGCTGGAACCGCCTGAAGCGGAGCGGGGACCAGATTTGTTAGCAACTGATTTTTGTTGCAACCATCCAATCGATGAGCAGCGACAGCGAGCCGGTGAGTGGCGGCCACAGAGCTTGAAGCGGGAGGCCATGGAAGGGCGACGAGGAAGCAGGAGGGCTGGGGAAAACTGTCGAAAGGAAGGAGACGGGCGCGTGGGAGGAGAGGGGGTGAAATCATGTTGTCTGGAACACACGCATCATGCGCGGCTGGGGGCCGATCGGCCCAAAGTTTGGGCCGGCGCACCGGCGCCTATCGCCCCCCTTGCAATAGGTTGATGGTTACATCGTTATTACAAGTGGCAAAATAAACATGGGTGGATCACCATCCCAGAACAGAAACATTAGAAATTGAATCATAAGCATGCCTAGCTAGACTATGGGCCACCTTATTTGCATCCCTTGGACAATGTTGGAAAGTGATATTACTCTGAGCAATCGCAAAACATTCAGCCATGACTGCTGCATATGGGGTCAAAACCTCTATCTCACCATTACAGAGTTGGAACAGTTCCATTGAATCTGATTCAACAATTATCGGCGAGCAAACTGCTGCGCCTTTACCAGTTCTGCTGCGCCTTTATAGCAAAACCTATATAGCAAAACCTGTTCTCGTCGGAGATGCAATCTGCTGCGCCTTTACCAGTTCACGCCTTTGCCACCAGATTTACCAGGCACCTGCAGCAACGACTTCCTTCAGGCCGATCTGACCAAGCACAGGCGAGTTTTTGGGGCTGTGTCGAAGGATCTTCTCCAAAACAATAGACCCCGACTGATCGATAGATAAAGCTTTGTCAATGATATCATTAATTCCCAATGATTTCCAAACCTGACGGGCTCGATCACATGTGAATAATAAGTGCTTTATATTTTCTGCTCCTGATTTACACATCGGACATTGTGGAGAAACTGGGATATGTCGCAGCCAGCATTGCGAACCCAGGGATAGTCCCATGTAAGGCCTTCCAAACAAAAAATTTAACCTTACTAGGGACGTCTAGTTCCATAGAATCTCCCATACAGGATTTACCTCGGCCGGTCCTTGTCCATCCCCTCCTCTCATTCTAGCACCAAACTGATGCTCCCATTCGGTGTGGTGCGCTGATCGAATAGTGAAGGCAAATGACTTTGTCTTATTCCACGCAATGAAGTCTTCCAGTAAATTACCATTAAGTGGGATCATAAGTATTCTCTCAGCAACAATGGGCCTAAAAACATCCCTGATCAGATACTCATCCCACCTTCCTGTCATAGGGTTTATTTGTTCATCAATAGTTTTGAGAAAGATTTGACCTCTTGGGGTGAGAACCTTTCTTGTAGGACTGTTGGGGATCCAATGATCCTCCTAGATGTTGATTTTTGTACCAGATCCTACCCTCCGTACATGCCTCCTTTTAAAAACTTGCAAACCAACAACAATGCTTTGCCAAGCGAAAGAGGAACCCTTTTTTGGGCCTGCTTTTAGTAAGTTCCCATCTGGAAAGTGTTTTTTCCTGTAGAACACACGCACATAAAGAATATGGAATACTAATCAAGCGCCAACTTTGCTTAACTAGCATGGCTAGGTTAAAAGCATGCAGGTCTCGAAAGCCCATGCCTCCCAACTTCTTTGGGATGCATAATCTCCACCATGTTGCACAATGGAAGCGCTTTTGCTCTTCAGTATCACCCCACCAGAATCCGACCTACACATCATTCATCTCCTTGCATAGCTTCTTAAGAAATTTAAACATCGACATTGCAAACACTGAAATAGATTGGATAATTGACTTTAATAAAATTTCTTTGGCCCCCATAGAAAGAAGTTTTTCTTTCCACCCTTTTGTGCGCTCAATCATCCTTTCTAACAAGTACACAAAACTTTCCCTTTTATCCAACCCCACCATTGCTGGTAGGCCTAGGTATTTGTCCGACAGAGGGGAAGTGATGTATATTTTTAAGGGAAACACTTCCTAACAGAAGTCTGATAGGAGCTAATCTTCAGACTGCTCAACAGACGTCGATGCAACTTTCATCTCACGGTCGAAATTGATTCTAATTCATGTCGATGTGTTTCCAAATCTGGGCGCTTTTCTCTCCATATATTCACCTATAATCACTCCCGTAATAATTGCACCCGCCCAAACCCACACACACTTCCCTTGTCCCCATCTCCATCTCCTGCTCTCGAACCACCTCCATCCCTTCGGTCATAATGACACCCAGTTGCTTCCTCCACACAGTTTTCTTGCATGCAAGCAGTGTATTAATGATCCCAGTAAACGAAAAGATAAACTAGCTTGCAAAGCATGTATTAAATTTTGCCTTGGTACCTGTAATTTCAGTTTGTGCCCTTGTATATAAAAATGGAGGGAGTATCATTTTTTCGAACTAACCTATTAACCTAGTGCCAGTTGTTGTTTTCTACCTGTTTTTGGTTTTCTAGGAATTCTGTACCAAACGAAGTCCAAACGCTATGAAACTTTTTGATGATTTTTTTTGGACATAAGAGACCCTGGAAGCTTCAGGAGGATACCAGAGACCACACGAGGACACAACAAGGTAACAGGGCGCGCCCAGGGGGTAGGCGCGCCATGATGCCTTGTGGTCCCCTCGTGGCTCCGTCTGACCTGATTTCACTTCTATAAATTCTAAAATATTGGGAAACCAAAAGAGAGCCACCCAAAACCCTTTTTCCTCCGCCGCAATTCTCCGTTCTTCTACTGTCCCATCTGGAGGCCTTTTCCAGTACTCTGCCGGAGGGGGAACCGATCACGGTGGGCTTCTTCATCATCCTTAATACCTTCTGGTGATGCGTGAGTAGTTCACCATGGATCTACGGGTCCATAGCTAGTATCTAGATGGCTTCATCTCTCTCTTTGATCTTCAATACCATGTGCTCCATGATCTCCATGGGGTTCTATTCGATGTAACTTTTTTTGCGGTGTATTTGTTGGGATCTGATGAATTGTGGGTTTATGATCGGATTATTTATTGAAAGTAATTGAGTCAATTCTGGCCTTTATTATGCATGATTATAATAGCTTTGTATTTCTCTCCAATCAATCCGTTTAGTTTGGCCAACTAGATTGATTTTTCTTCAGTGGGAGAGGTGCTTTGTAGTGGATTGAGCCAGGTGGTGCTCTATATCCCAGTGACAGAAGGGTACAAGACATGTCTTTGTATTGTTGCCATTGAGTGTAAAATGATGGGGTTTATTCATGTTAATTGTGTTTACTTTGTCTACATGATGTCATCTTGCTTAAGGTGTTACTCTGTTTTTATTAACTTAATACCCTAGATGCATGCTGGATAGCGGTTGATTGGTGGAGTAATAGTAGTAAATGTAGGCAGGAGTCGGTCTACTTGTCTCAGACGTGATGCATACATACATGATCATTGCCTATGAATCCTTCATGACTATGCGCTTTTCTATCAATTGCCCAACAGTAATTTGTTTACCCATCGTATGCTTGCTTTCAAGAGAGAAGCCTCTAGTGAAAAATATGGCCCCGGGGTTTGCATTTATCATACTTAAAACCTAAAAATACTTTGCTGCAATTTATTTACTTTTTATTTAGTTTAGTAATTTATCTTTCACCTATACTAGACTCGATCCTTGTATTAACGAGTACGAGAGGATTGACAACTCTCTTGCAAGTGTTGGTACGAGTATTTTGTTCGTGTGTGCAGGTGTTGTCCCCTAAGTAATTGTGTGGTTCTCCTACTCGATTGATAACCTTGGTTCTTAACTGAGGGAAATACTTATCTCTATTGGACTACGTCTCCCTTCCTCTTCGAGGAATAAATCCAACACATCTCACATGTAGCAAGAAGAATTTCTAGCGCCGTTGTCGAGGAGACATCAACAAATATTTACAGGTACCTTCCCATTACTTGTCATTTACTTGATTCTTTTGTTATTTACTTTTTATTAGTCCCATTAAAATTATCAAAAAGACAAAACTATTTTATCTTGTTAGTTTGTTTGCTTGCTCTATCATTATGGCTAGTTCGTCACTTGTTACTTGTATCCTGAAAATGAAGTTCTTAATTTTAAACAAAGGGGAGGAGAGGGTTTAAAAGATGCTTGGTGTTGGATTTTAAAAGCTCAAAATAGATCAACCCGTAAGCAATCCGCCCCCGTTCTTCTTTGCAATTTTTATGTGGGTGTTACTACTTGGTATAGATTTGTGCTTGACACTATTACTAGAGGAAATTTCTTGAATAGTCACCCTATTGATGCTTTTAATGGTATGGAAAATTTAGTTGGGTGACCACCTATCACTATTAATGAAACAACATTAACTCTAGAACATGTTATGCAAAGGTTGGAAGCTATTGAAAATAAAATGCCTATCATAGAACATATTGAAAATCTAGACAAAAATGTCCATACTCAAGTTACTCAATTTGGTTCAAAGTTAGGAACTACTTTGAAGATGCTAAAAGAGAAGGAACAAATAATTAATGAAAGAATAGAACAAAGTCCTTCTAGAACTGATAAATTGGAAGATATTATTAATAACCTGAGTCCACTTTTTCTTTCGTCAAAGCTATTGAAAAAACGCCTACTAATAGAGTTCCCAAATTTATTTATGTTCCTAAAAATAAGGGTGCAACATCTAGTAGTGGAAATGAATTTCTCAAAATGATTAGTGTTCATCCTCGCTTTATTGATATGATTAAGGAACCTATCTCTGGAAACAAATCCCTCAAATTTATGCCTAAGAGTGTGATTGTTAATAAATTCGTTAAATCTCCTAGCAAGCATGGTGGTATAATTGATTATTTGGAAACTAAGGATGATAATACTTGAAACAATGCCTTATGCCTAGTTAGGGGCATAAAATAATAGCAATTGTTGGGAGACAACCCAATAGTTATATTTTATTTTTATTTTTATATTCTGTTTGTCAGTTTGTAAAACAATTATAGCTACTGTTATGGTTGTGTTTTTATGTTTTAATTAGTGCTTGTACCAAGTAAAGCCTTTGGGATGATGTGATTGATAGTTAACTTAATTCTGTGAAAAAACAGAAAGTTTTGTGACCAGTACAGAAAATCCTATAATTTACTAGAGCGTGATAATTTGCTGAAATTTTTGCACATGATTAATATACAAATTTCCCACATTTTCTTAAGTTTTCAGAATTTTGGAGTTGCATAGGTATGGTTGTTATTCATATCATTATAGACTGTTCTGTTTTAGACAGATTCTATTTTTGTTGCATAATTTGCTTTTTTTATGATGATATGGTTTATATCGCGGTGAAGTCATGGATAAGTTGGTACAGTACGTATTATGCAATAATAAAATATGAATGGGTTCATAACAATACCTAAAGTTTGTGATTTGTCTATTATACTAATGGATCTCACGAGGTTTCTGTTGAGTTTTGTGTGCTGAAGTTTTCAAGTTTTGGGTATGATCACGATGGATGACAAAATAAGGAGCAGCAAGACCCTAAGGTTGGGGATGCCCAAGGCACCCCAAGGTAATATTCAATAAAAACCCAAGCATCTAAGCTTGGGGATGCCCCAGATGGCATCCCCTCTTTCATCCATAATTCATTGGTATGTTACTTGGAGCTATATTATTATTCATCGCATGATATGTGTTTTACTTGGAGCGTCTTGTGCCACAGTTTATTTTTCTTTTAGTTTGCCACAATCATTGTTTCCTGGACACACCTTTTGAGAGGGGCACACATTTATTCGCGATTTGTTAGAACACTCTCTATGTGCTTCACTTGTATCTTCTGAGCTAGGCAGTTGCTCTAGTGCTTCACTTATATCTTTTAGAGCACGACGGTGGTTATATTTTAAAGAAATAGTTGCCCTCTCATGCTTCACTTATATCTTTTTGATATTCTAATAAATAGCAATGGCAATGAGTACATGTTAAGAAATTGGTTCTGATATGATAGGTTTTCAAGAGGGATATAATAAAAACTTCCATGTAGATCACTAAATATGAAACGTATGGTTTGATTATATTGATGTTGTAATATGAAAGGGTATAGGTTCATGATCACTAGTTAGTACAAATATCGGTATTAAAGTTTGTTATTAACTTCTCATCTATGTGTTGGTCATGGCATGGCGGGGAAGTCCGACCATTCTTAGGCCTGGTTGAAATCCTTCTGTGATCTTATAATCGGGGGTGCGCAATGGTTAACTCCTACCAACCTCCTCCCTAGGGGCATGCGGGGTAGTACTTTGCTTCGAGGGCTAATAGACTTTCTCAATAAGTATGTGATTTCTTTACGACTAATGTGAGTCCATGGATTATACGCACTCCTATCCTTCCGCAATTTGCTAGCCTCTTTGGTACCATGCTATGCCCTTTCTCACCTCGAGAGTTGGCGCTAACTTTGCCGGTGCATCCAAACCCTATGGTACGATACGCTCTATCACACATAAACCCTTTTACCTTCCTCTAAACAGCCACCATACCTACCTATCATGGCATTTCCATAGCCATTCCGAGATATATTACTATGCAAAATCCACTGTTCCGTCAGATGACTTGTGCTTTTTATACTTATATTGCTTTGCATGATCACATAGCTGACATTATATTGGCACAACTACTATTCATCATTATCATATATGTTACGCTTGATCATTGCACATCCTGGTACACTACCACATGCATTCATATAGAGTCATTCTGTATTAGCTTCATGAGTTGTAATATCTAGTTGTAAGTAAATATAAGTGTGATGATTATCATTATTAGAGCATTGTCCCAATGAGGAAAAGAATGGTGGAGACTAATGGGTCCACTAAAAAGTGGGGATGAATTCCATGAGGCAGTTCTGGAAAAAAGGAGGCTAAAAAGAGCCGAACAAAAAAAGAGAAAAAATAAATGAGAGAAAAAGCGAGAAGGGGCAATGCTACTATCCTTTACCACACTTGTGCTTAAGAGTAGCACCATGTTCTTCATATAGAGAGTCTCCTAATTTTTCACTTTCATATAGTGGGAATTTTTCATTATAGAACTTGGCTTGTATATTTCGATGATAGGCTTCCTCAAATGCTTGAGGTATTGATGAGCAAGCAAGTTGGATGCACACCCACTTAGTTTCAGTTTGAGCTTTCATACACTTATAGATCGTAGTGTATCCGTTTCATGGCAATCCCTACTCATCGCATTGATATTGATTGATGGACATATCCATAGTCCATTGATATGCCAAGTTGATGTGAGACTTTCTTCATTTTGACTTCTCATATTTGATCCCTACCACCGCATTCTATTCCACCTAGTGCTATGTCCATGGCTCACGCTCATGAATTGCGTGGGAGTTGAAATGCTGAAGCGCATTAGAAGTATGATCCAATTGCCTAGTTTGACACCAAGGTGCTCATGATTTATATTTTTGCGGTGAAGGCGGAGTCATGCCTGTGACGCCCCCGATTTGACGTACACTAATCATACACGCAAATGTGTACGACCAAGATCAGTGACTCGCGGGAAGATATCACACCACAACTCTAGACACAAATTTAAGTCATACAAGCTTTATATTATAAGCAAGAGGGCACGAATACAAACTAGTCAGCCGAAGCAACAATATCTGAGTACAGACATAAGTTAAACAAGTTTTTCTTAAGGAGGCTAGCACAAAAGTAGCAATGATCGAAAAGGCAAGGCCTCCTGCCTGGGAACCTCCTAACTACTCCTAGTCGTCGGTGGCCTCTACGTAGTAGTAGGCTCCTTTGGGTTAGTAGTAGTCGTCAGCAGTGGCATCTGGCTCCTGGGATCCGACATCTGATTGCAACATCCAGAAAGAAGAGCGAAGGGGGGAAAGGTAGCAAAGCAACCGTGAGTACTCATTCGAAATGCTCACAAGACTTACATAAGATATAAAATACACATGCATCAGTATCAAATGAATGGGTTAATATCTGTGGGCTAAACTAATGAATGCCAGAATAAGAGGGGGAGAAGCCAGTCCTATCAAAGACTATGCTTCTGGCATCCTCCATCTTGAAGAAGTGGAAGAGAGTAGTAGTATAGTAACAAGTGTCATCGTATAGCATAAACCTACTCGGAGATCCTCTCCTCGTCATCCTGTGAGAGAGCGATCGCTGAGTTGTATCTGTCACTTATCTGGGTGTGTAGTGTCCGGTTTTAGTTGTAATAGGTCAAAATACAACTCCAAGTCGCCCTGTTACCATGGACACGGCTATCCGAATAGATTAACTTCCCTGCAGGGATGCACCACATAACCCAACACGCTCGATCATCTCTGGCAGGACACACTTTTCTGGGTCATGCCCGGCCTTGGAAGATCAACACGTCGTACCCTACCTAGGCTCAACAGAGAGGCCAGCAAGCCAGTCTACATCCTAAGCGCACAGGGGTCTTGGGCCCATCGCCCTTTGCACTCCTGCTGTGACGCCCCCGATTCAATCGTACACTAATCATACACGCAAACGTGTACGATCAAGATCAGGGACTCGCGGGAAGATATCACAACACAACTCTAAAAATAAAATAAGTCATACAAGCATCATAATACAAGCCAGGGGCCTCGAGGGATCGAATACAAGTGCTCGATCATAGACGAGTCAGCGGAAGCAACAATATCTGAGTACAGACATAAGTTAAACAAGTTTGCCTTAAGAAGGCTAGCACAAACTGGGCTACAGATCGAAAGAGGCGCAGGCCTCCTGCCTGGGATCCTCCTAACTACTCCTGGTCGTCGTCAGCGGGCTGCACGTAGTAGTAGGCTCCTCCAGTGTAGTAGAAGTCATCGTCGAAGGTGGCGTCTGGATCCTGGGCTCCATCGTCTGGTCGCAGCAATCGGGTAGAGATATGGGGAAAAGGGGGGAACAAGGCAACCGTGAGTACTCATCCAAAGTACTCGCAGGCAAGGAGCTACACTACATATGCATGAATATATGTGTAAAGGGCCATATCAGTGGACTGAACTGCAGAATGCCAGAATAAGAGGGGAATAGCTAATCCTGTCGAAGACTACGCTTCTGGCAGCCTTCGTCTTGCAGCATAAAGAAGAGAGTAGACTGAAGCCCTCCAAGTAGCATCGCATAGCATAATCCTACCCGGCAATCCCCTCCTCGATGCCCTGTTATAGAGCGATCACCGGGTTGTATCTGGCACTTGGAAGGGTGTGTTTTATTAAGTATCCGGTTCTAGTTGTCATAAGGTCAAGGTACAACTCCGGGTCGTCCTTTTACCGAGGGACACGGCTATTCAAATAGATTAACTTCCCTGCAGGGGTGCACCACATAACCCAACGCTTGATCCCATTTGGCCGGACACACTTTCCTGGGTCATGCCCGGCCTCGGAAGATCAACACGTCACAGCCCCACCTAGGCACAACAGAGAGGTCAGCACGCCGGTCTAAACCTAAGCGCACAGGGCTTTGGGCCCATCACCCTTAGCACACCTGCACGTTGCGAGGGCGGCCAGAAGCAGACCTAGCAACCTCCAGTACAACGGAAGTCACGTTACGCGGTCCAATCTGGCGCGCGCCGCTCAGTCGCTGACATCACGAAGTGCTTCGGCTGATACCACGACGCCGAGTGCCCATATCTTTCCCGCGTAGTTGGTTAGTGCGTATAGACCAAATGGCCAGACTCAAATCAAATACCCAGATCTCGTTAAGCGTGTTAAGTATCCGCAAACGCCGACCAGGGCCAGGCCACCTCTCTCCTAGGTGGTCTCAACCTGCCCTGTCGCTCCGCCACAAAGTAACAGTCGGGGGCCGTCGGGAACCCAGGCCCACCACTACGTGGGTGGAACCACCTGCCCCTTCAGCCCCCATCTCCGAACAGTATCACAGGTAAGGTAACAGCGTAAAGTATATAGTATATGCCCGTGATCACCTCCCGAAGTGATCACAGCCCAGTAGTATAGCATAGCAGACAGACAAGAGTGTAGGGCCACTGATGGAACACTAGCATCCTATACTAAGCAGTAGGATAGCAGGTAAAGGTAACAACAGTAGTAGCAAGGACAGGCTAAGCATCAGAATAGGATTAACGGAAAGTAGTAACATGCTACCCTACTCTAAGGCAAGCAGTATAGAGAAGGAATAGGCGATATCTGGTGATCAAAGGGGGGGCTTGCCTGGTTGCTCTGGCAAGAGAGAGGGGTCGTCAACTCCGTAGTCGTACTGGGTAGCAGCGGCGTCGGTCTCGCTGTCTAGCGAGAGAAGAGGGGGAAGAAACAATAAATATTTAAGCAAACAGATGCATAGCGATGTGTGACATGACAAGTATCGGTGCTAGGGGTGCACTAACGCAGTAATAGGTGATACCGGTGAAGGGGGGAAACATCCGGGAAAGTATCCCCGGTGTTTCGCGTTTTCGGGCAGTGGAGCCGGAGGGGGAAAGTTGCGAGTTTGATATGTTAGGGGTGCGTGGCGGACGAACGGGTTGCGTATCCGGGTTCATCTCCTCGTTCTGAGCTACTTTCATGTTGAAAATATTTTAATCCGAGTTACGAATTAAAAGATATGCTTTTCTAAAGATTTTATTAATTTCTAGAATTTAATTAATTATTTAAATTAACTCGAAAATGGGTTAATGACATCAGCATGATGTCATGCTGATGTCAGCAGTCAACAGGGTTGACTGGTCAACCTGACGTGTGGGTCCGAGTTGTCATTGTCTATTTAGTTAATTAGAACTTAGCTAATCTAATTTTTGTTTAATTAACTAACTAATTAATTAGATTAATTTAAACATGATTAATTAACTTAATTAATTCACTAATTTTATTAATTCATTTTTATTTTATTTTCTTTTATTTTATAAAACGTTCTGTGCGGGTCCCCTTTGGTAGTGGCCTAAAGGCTATAGCGGGTCGGGCTATCGGGCGAGCGGGCGACGGGTTACGGGCGCGTTTTGAGCGCCCGATTGGGCGCAGCGGGGCAAGGCCAGAGGTGAACGCCAGCGCCAATGGCAGCGACGCAGGCAGGCAGCGAGGAGGCCGAAGTGGCGCCAGGCAGGGGACGACGACGAGCACGGCAGAGGCGGCGAGGGGAGCGGCGCAGCGCGCGGGCCGTGCAGCAGTGTGGGAGGGCTGCGGGCATGGTCGTGGTCCGGTGGTGGAGGCGCGGGCGCGGGAGGACCAACAGGTGAGCGCGTGGATGGCAGGCGCGAGGACGCAGCGGGGTGGCCGCGGTCGCGGATGGGAAGGCTGGGCGCGCGCGGAACGTGTGCTGGGCGCGGTGGCGTTGCGAGGTCAGAGGCAGGGCGTGTCGGGGGCGCGGCCATGGGAAGACGGGCGTGCGGACATGTCCGCGGCCGCAGGCAACGGCGGGCGTCGCCGGGGCGTGCGAAGAGGAGGCCAGGAGCGTAGGCGGCAGCAGGCGGGGCGAGGCTCGCGTCGTCCGGAGCTCAGGCGTACGGGGGAAGGAGAGGAGGCGAGGCTCACATTGAGGAGCAGGGACGGGGCAGCGGGGCTCGTGGGGGGTTGATGGGGACGACCGGGCGACGCGGAAGCAGGCCGGCGGGGAGGCGGTCCTGCGAGGCGGCGGCGTCCTGGCGTGAGGGGCGGCGAGCTCCGGGCGCCGGCGTCGCGGCGCACGGCGATGGGGTTGATTCCCCCAATCCAATCGGGGGGGCAGAGGGAGGAGCGGGGTGTGGGGAGGGGAAGTGGGGCGAGTGGGTAGGCTAGGGTTTCCTCAGGGGGGTTATGGAGAGGGGTGGCATGGGCCGGCCTGGTGGCCCGGTTGGTGGGTCGTGGCCCAGTTGGGCCAGTGGCCTGCTGGGCCGGAGCCCCGGGGGGGGGGGGGCTTCTCCTTTTATATTTTTTGTTAGTTTTTTTGTTTTTATTCCTTTTCTTTTTTTAATTCAATTTAAAATATTTATGCATTTTCTAAACATGTGTTTTCTTCACCATAATTAACTGTGTAATATTTGGCACAAAACGAACATTTTTGTTTTAATGTTTGAAAAATTTTACCGTTCAACTTAATTTCAAATTTGAATTTGAAACGGTTTTGAACTACGCGAGATTAACTACAGTGACAGAGGTGACGTGGCATCATTAACGGGGGATTACTGTAGCCTAATTATCCGGGCGTCACAATTCTCCTCCACTACAAGAAATCTCGTCCCGAGATTTAAGAGGTAGTGAAAGGGGGGAAGGTTTGGTAACGAATCTAGCGGGTCTTCTCATCCTGGCTTGCTCTTCTCGAAGAGGCTGGTCCAATACATTGATGTCTTCATTCCTCTGCCTCATTGCATCATGATGAAATTGTCGTCCTTTCTTCAAGAACTCCATTGTACTTACGAAAGGATAAGGGGGTATTATGGAAGAACGGACCGCTATAATGTTTGCTTATCTAGTAGATAACATCAGGGAAGGTGGCGGGAAGTAACCCTCGAATTGAAACTTAAGACATTATCGAGAGCAAGTAAGAAGGTACAAAATAGAAGTTTCAAGCGCATAGACAATCGTTCGTTGCCTGATACGAAATGTGACAGGGGTTCAGAGCAATGGGAATTTATTGCGTCTAGTACCAGAATAGATCACTAGGCAGGTGGCCCGTGAATCACATACGAAGTCAAGCACGAGGAATAACTTCGACAACAGGGTGTATAGGAGAGTCAGGTTTTGATCATGTGGAACTATGGGTTATGGGCCCACCATGTGGGTTAAAAGTAGGAAGGCGATGACGTCTTACACGATCATGTAAGCAAGGCATGTCAGAGGATAGCCTATCAGTTATGTCGACAACAACATCGATACCAAGGGCGAGGGACGAAGAGAACCATTTTCCTGCTCGTTGAACGAGGCGGGCCAATAGGCAAAGTTCTCGTCCATCGGTGGTTACCGGAATGTCATCAACAAAAGGAACAGGGTCTTACTGATAGAATTGTACACCAAGGTGTTTACATAAGCAGGAGAATATTACTGCATAGATCATATAGATCACAAGAAACGTTAAACCAACCAATGGAAAGGAAAATACGATTATCAGATTAAACAGAACAATGGAAAGGAAAATGTGTTTAAACACATATTTCAAGGGTATATCCTTCCCAAGGACAAGCAAAGCATGATATCCATGACAGGATATAATGTAGAAAACTCTTTAGGTAGGGGAGAGAATTTTCATGACATTACCCATACAACGGTGTTTGGGTAATTTCAACAAGAACATTTAGCATGGTGCTTCAAATGTTCTTATTGAAAATCGGAGTACCATAGACATGCTTCGAGATAGCACTGGCATGGTCTTCAAGCAAAGGTCAGATCTTGGATACACAAAGGATCCATCAGGATCAACTTATAGAATAAGTCTTACAAATTCCTCACGGAAGAATGATTAACCTTTTTAAAAAGAAAACTATAACAATAGGTCCTTCGGCTAGGTGTGCTAGGCATGACATCACCTTATCGTGTCAAAGACCAATGTTTTAACTCTAGGGAATATGTTCCAACCATCATATCTGACCGAGATTCAGATCTGATCGGTGTCAAGATACCTCAGACTCATGATGCCTGAGAAGAAAAAGGTGCGACACAAATTGACGAGAAGACATTGTAAGATTCTCGGGAAATGAACTATGGAAGCAAGTCCTGAAACAAAAGTTCATCATTAAACCAAGGAGAGGTGAGGAGGTGGTTGATTGACTCAGCGATAATTCCTCCAGATTTCCAAAAAGATGGGTTTCCACAGTCATGTGAACAAGGAGATAACATTTGTCAGATCAAATGATATAATGGTGTGCTAGAGGAAAGCATACATAATTAAACATTGATCGAAAAGTGCATCCAAAATATGGACTAAGTAACACGATCAATGTTAGAATGATGAGTCAATAATCAACATATGAAGAAAGAAACTATCATTCATATCTTACAAGCAATAGGGTTGCTAGAAGTTTTGAATTCACAAATCATAGTTCATTTCTTTGGCATTCCGGTTATAAATAACACGGGGACCAAGAAGGAATGGTGATGGTGAGAAGCATCACTTGTATCAAGAATTCTCAAGAGGTGGTAAAATTCCCACGACATTCTTGACATAAAAGGTGGTAACATTCCAAGGTAAGGAACAAATGCTGGATAGCAAGGAACTCAAGGTATAGCACAAAACACGAACAAGTTTGTGGTGGAGGGAAGGCAATAAAGTGGCCGATGATAACACAAATCATCAAGGGCAAGGGTGGTATTTCTCATCATGAATTCAATCGATATCCTGGAAGAGCTCATAAGGTTGATGATGATCATGACACATTTGTCGAGAGATTTCATGAAGAAGTAATCAATCAGTGACGACATCAGGTCAAAGGAATGATGAAGCGAAGGGTTATTGGAACCATGGGTACAACACAAGCTCATAATCCAGCTTGTGGTTCGAGGTGAAACGATAAGATGAGGAAATCGACGTAAGCTTAGCTTATTATCGAAAGATGTGCTCCGGTAATAAGGAACGGGTGGCACAGTTAAATTTTAGCATGATAATAATATAGCCAATCAGGCTAGGAATGACTTGAAGGATTATTAAACTCATAAGCCACAAAAATTACTTAGAGTTATTGAATCGGAGTGCTGAATCGATTCACTTATCGGTGTTCTCGGTTGATGACAACCCAGAACCCGTGGAGTCACTATGACATGGGAGGTACTACTTCATCAGAAATTCATTAGACGTAGTGCAATAGCATGATATCCTCGAGATAGTAGGGGGAAATACTCGAGGTAGTTCGGTATAGAGGTTGGACAAGCATATTGATGTGCAGAAGACAAGTGCTTTAACTTGTCCGTGAAATGGGATCAAAGAAGAACAATCATGGTCTGAACCACGGTTGCAAAGGATCAATTCATAGATATAAGATGGTATCAAATCAAGGAAATAGTTATTATTACAAGAAGCTTCTATGATAAGTTCCACATCGGGTCCATGGGCATGAACACAAAGTTCAAGGTCGACTCCCACTTCTCCAATGCATAACTTTTCATTCACTTCTCGTCTTCGAAGAAGTTGCAGTGTTGAAATTTATCTGGCGAAGCACCAGAAGAGTATGACTCGTGAAAACTTTCGGGTTCACACGGTCTTAGAGAAGGTATAGGTTCAACCCATCGGGGCATCTTAGAAACATATACCATAAGCTTTAAGAGTAAATATCACCAGCTCGAAAGCAGAGCAAGGTTGAGAAAGTAGATGATACAATTTACCAAAGGCATTATGTATCCGAGGGAAGGCTCACAAGGTTATTGAATATGAAGGACGCTGTCGGATAAAATCCATTTAAGGATCTGCCGGTCCATAACAGAGCTGATGTGAGCATCGGCACACAACCAGAGGAAGTAATAATGCAAAGGCATTGGATTATAGAAACAACTGACTAATCCAAAGCTCAAATGCAAAGGGATTATGATTTTCAATTCAAGGGATCGGAAGCGATGTTCTGATTAGGGATGGATAAGTTGAATAGCCTTAGGGGTACAATCGACGGCAATTGGATTGGTTGAGAACTAGCTCATGTTAAAAATGACGTCTGAGCCGGAAAGATAATATAAAAGGATCAACTGATGATTGCGTGCATTCGCACTCACGTTGAATCAATAGGATCAAAATGACGGTGCCTAAGGATACTAACGAATATTGCCAGACATATGGAAAGCATCCATCATGCAAGCAGACAAGTATTGTAGAGCAATAAGTTACTAAGGATTTTTGGAGAATCGAATAGTATTTTGAAGACCATTAAGAAACACGTGAACAACTGGGGGATGAGCGGATACTCGATGAGTGCGAGAATTATCCGTAGGGGTATTCAGGTGACAAGGAACAACAGGACAGTAAGCTCAAAGGATTATCAAAACAACGACGAGTATTACGGGGTATCTTGTAATAACAAGACCAACTGGGGATGATTGTAAGAATAACAACTTCATGTAGTTATCCATAAAGGTTGACGGTGGAAGGGGAATTGCAACATGATGAACACAAGTTCTCGGGTTAACAGTGGAGAGTATCTTCAGGGTCTTCACGTGCAGCAGACGATCATCGGTAATAAGGTGATCTCCGGTGAAAGTGATAACGAGATCCTAATGTTAGATTAGCAAAATTTATTTTAACCCGAATAGAAGAGAGATCAGAGTCCCAGAGTATAGACGAGGAATAAGATCCTAGTACCACCCGATGGCAAAGTGGGCCCGTAAGACACACAGCCATGTTAGTAAAAGTTTTTGCAATATCTAGACTCGACTTCGGCCAAGGAGTGGAAGGGGGATTCCTACACGCAGTCGGCTCTGATACCAACTTGTGACGCCCCTGATTCAATCGTACACTAATCATACACGCAAACGTGTATGATCAAGATCAGGGACTCACGGGAAGATATCACAACACAACTCTAAAAATAAAATAAGTCATACAAGCATCATAATACCAGCCAGGGGCCTCGAGGGCTCGAATACAAGTGCTCGATCATAGACGAGTCAGCGGAAGCAACAATATCTGAGTACAGACATAAGTTAAACAAGTTTGCCTTAAGAAGGCTAGCACAAACTGGGCTATAGATCGAAAGAGGCGCAGGCCTCCTGCCTGGGATCCTCCTAACTACTCCTGGTCGTCAGCGGGCTACACGTACTAGTAGGCTCTGCTGGAAATATGCCCTAGAGGCAATAATAAAAGCATTATTATTATATTTCCTTGTTCATGATAATTGTCTTTATTCATGCTATAATTGTGTTATCCGGAAATCGTAATACATGTGTGAATAATAGACACCAACATGTCCCTAGTAAGCCTCTAGTTGACTAGCTCGTTGATCAACAGATAGTCATGGTTTCCTGACTATGGACATTGGATGTCATTGATAATGAGATCACATCATTAGGAGAATGATGTGATGGACAAGACCCAATCCTAAACATAGCACAAGATCGTATAGTTCGTTTGCTAGAGTTTTCCAATGTCAAGTATCCTTTCCTTAGACCATGAGATCGTGTAACTCCCGGATACCGTAGGAGTGCTTTGGGTATACCAAACGTCACAACGTAACTGGGTGACTATAAAGGTATACTACGGGTATCTCCGAAAGTGTCTGTTGGGTTGACACGGATCGAGACAGGGATTTGTCACTCCGCATGACGGAGAGGTATCACCGGGCCCACTCGGTAATGCATCATCATAATGAGCTCAATGTGATCAAAGTGTTTGATCACGGGATCATGCATTACGGTACGAGTAAAGTTACTTGCCGATAACGAGATTGAACGAGGTATTGGGATACCGACGATCGAATCTCGGGCAAGTAAAATACCGTTTGACAAAGGGAATTGTATACGGGATTAACTGAATCCTCGACATCGTGGTTCATCCGATGAGATCATCGTGGAGCATGTGGGAGCCAACATGGGTATCCAGATCCCGCTGTTGGTTATTGCCCGAGAGCCGTCTCGGTCATGTCTGCCTGTCTCCCGAACCCGTAGGGTCTACACACTTAAGGTTCGATGACGCTAGGGTTGTGAAGATACGTATATGCAGTAACCCGAATGTTGTTCGGAGTCCCGGATGAGATCCCGGACGTCACGAGGAGTTTCGGAATAGTCCGGAGGTGAAGAATTATATATAGGAAGTGCAGTTTCGGCCATCAGGAGTGATCTGGGGGTCACCGGTATTGTACCGGGACCACCAGATGGGTCCCGGGGGTCCATCGGGTGGGGCCACCCATCCCGGAGGGCCCCATGGGCTGAAGTGGGATGGGGGACCAGCCCTTAGTGGGCTGGTGCGCCCCCAAGGCCCACCCCCTGCGCCTAGGGTTGGAACCCTAGGGTGGGGGGGGGCGCCCACTTGCCTTGGGGGGCACTCCACCCCCCTTGGCCGCCGCCCCCTTGGAGATTGGATCTCCCAAGGGCCGGCGCCCCCCAGGGGGCCTATATAAAGGGGGGAGGGGCAGCCGCACCCTTGACCCCTGGCGCCTCCCTCTCCCCTGTCACACCTCTCGCGCGCGCGCAGACGCTCGGCGAAGCCCTGCTGCACGTGACAACTGCATCCACCACCACGCCGTCGTGCTGCTGGATCTCCATCAACCTCTCCTTCCCCCTTGCTGGATCAAGAAGGAGGAGACGTCATCCGCTCCGTACGTGTGTTGAACGCGGAGGTGCCGTCCGTTCGGCACTCGGTCATCGGTGATTTGGATCACGGCGAGTACGACTCCATCATCCACGTTCTAGTGAACGCTTCCGCTCGCGATCTACTAAGGTATGTAGATGCATCCGATTACTCGTTGCTAGATGAACTCATAGATGGATCTTGGTGAAACCGTAGGAAATTTTTTGTTTTCTGCAACGTTCCCCAACAGTGGCATCATGAGCTAGGTCTATGCGTAGTTCTTCTTGCACGAGTAGAACACAATTTGTTGTGGGCGTAGATTTGTCAACTTTCTTGCCGCTACTAGTCTTATCTTGCTTCAGCGGTATTGTGGGATGAAGCGGCCCGGACCAACCTTACACGTACGCTTACGTGAGACCGGTTCCACCGACTAACATGCACTAGTTGCATAAGGTGGCTGGCGGGTGTCTGTCTCTCCCACTTTAGTTGGAGCGGATTCGATGAAAAGGGTCCTTATGAAGGGTAAATAGAAGTTGACAAATCACATTGTGGCTTTCACGTAGGTAAGAAAATGTTCTTGCTAGAACCCTAATTCAGCCACGTAAAACTTGCAACAACAATTAGAGGACGTCTAACTTGTTTTTGCAGCAAGTGCTTTGTGATATGATATGGCCAAAGTTGTGATGAATGATGAATGATCTATATGTGATGTATGAGATGTTCATGCTATTGTAATAGGAATCACGACTTGCATGTCGATTAGTATAACAACCGGCAGGAGCCATAGGAGTTGTCTTTAATTTTTGTATGACCTGCGTGTCATTGAGAAACGCCATGTAAATTACTTTACTTTATTTCTAAACGCATTAGCCATAGTAGTAGAAGTAATAGTTGGCGAGCAACTTCATGGAGACACGATGATGATGTTCATGATGATGGAGATCATGGTGTCAAGCCGGTGACAAGATGATCATGGAGCCCCAAGATGGAGATCAAAGGAGCTATATGATATTGGCCATATCATGTCACTTTTATTATTTGATTGCATGTGATGTTTATCATGTTTTGCATCTTGTTTACTTAGAACGACGGTAGTAAATAAGATGATCCCTCATAATAATTTCAAGAAGTGTTCCCCCTAACTGTGCACCGTTGCGACAGTTCGTTGTTTCGAAGCACCACGTGATGATCGGGTGTGATAGATTCTAACGTTCACATACAACGGGTGTAAGACAGATTTACACATGCAAACACTTAGGTTGACTTGACGAGCCTAGCATGTACAGACATGGCCTCGGAACACAGAAGACCGAAAGGTCGAGCATGAGTCGTATAGAAGATACGATCAACATGAAGATGTTCACCGATGTTGACTAGTCCGTCTCACGTGATGATCGGACACGGCCTAGTTGACTCGGATCATGTTATACTTAGATGACTAGAAGAGGGATGTCTATCTAAGTGGGAGTTCATTAAATAATTTGATTAGATGAACTTTATTATCATGAACTTAGTCTAAAATATTTACAATATGTCTTGTAGATCAAATGGCCAACGTAGTCCTCAACTTCGACGCGTTCCTAGAGAAAACCAAGCTGAAAGACGATGGCAACAACTATACGGACTGGGTCCGGAACCTGAGGATCATCCTCATAGCTGCCAAGAAAGATTATGTCCTACGAGCACCGCTGGGTGACGCACCTGTTCTCCCTGCAGAACAAGACGTTATGAACGCTTGGCAGGCACGTACCGATGACTACTCCCTCGTTCAGTGTAGCATGCTTTACAGCTTAGAGCCGGGGCTCCAAACGTGTTTTGAGAGACATGGAGCATATGAGATGTTCGAAGAGCTGAAAATGGTTTTCCAAGCTCATGCCCGGGTCGAGAGATATGAAGTCTCCGACAAATTCTTCAGCTGTAAGATGGAGGAAAATAGTTCTGTCAGTGAGCACATACTCACTATGTCAGGGTTATATAACCGCTTGACTCAGCTGGGAGTTAATCTCCCGGACGACGCGGTCATTGACAGAATCCTCCAGTCGCTTCCACCAAGCTACAAGAGCTTTGTGATGAACTTCAATATGCAGGGGATGGAAAAGACCATTCCTGAAGTATTTGCTATGCTAAAATCAGCAGAGGTAGAAGTCAAGAAGGAACATCAAGTGTTGATGGTGAATAAAACCACTAAGTTCAAGAAGGGCAAGGGTAAAAATAACTTCAAGAAGGACGGCAAGGAAGTTGCCGCGCCCGGCAAGCAAGCTGCCGGGAAGAAGCCAAAGAATGGACCCAAGCCCGAGACTGAGTGCTTTTATTGCAAGGGAAGTGGTCACTGGAAGCGGAACTGCCCCAAATACTTAGCGGACAAGAAGGCCGACAGAACAAAAGGTATATGTGATATACATGTAATTGATGTGTACCTTACCAGTACTCGTAGTAGCTCTTGGGTATTTGATACCGGTGCAGTTGCTCACATTTGTAACTCAAAGCAGGAGCTGCGGAATAAACGGAGACTGGCGAAGGACGAGGTGACGATGCGCGTCGGGAATGGTTCCAAGGTCGATGTGATCGACGTGGCACGCTACCTCTACATTTACCTACGGGATTAGTTTTAAACCTCAATAATTGTTATTTAGTGCCAAGTCTGAGCATGAACATTGTATCTGGATCTCGTTTAATTCAAGATGGCTACTCATTTAAATCCGAGAATAATGATTGTTCTATTTATATGAGTGATATGTTTTATGGTCATGCTCCGATGGTTAATGGTTTACTCTTAATGAATCCCGTACGTGGTGATACACATATTCATAGTGTGAATACCAAAAGAGTTAAAGTTGATAACGATAGTCCCACATACTTGTGGCACTGCCGCCTTGGTCACATAGGTGTCAAACGCATGAAGAAGCTCCATGCAGATGGACTTTTAGAGTCTCTTGATTATGAATCATTTGACACGTGCGAACCATGCCTCATGGGTAAAATGACAAAAACTCCGTTCTCAGGAACAATGGAGCGAGCAACCAACTTATTGGAAATCATACATACTGATGTGTGCGGTCCAATGAGTGTTGAGGCTCGCGGTGGCTATCGTTATGTTCTCACCCTCACTGATGACTTGAGTAGATATGGGTATATCTACTTAATGAAAAACAAGTCTGAGACCTTTGAAAAGTTCAAGGAATTTCAGAGTGAGGTTGAAAATCAACGTGATAGAAAGATCAAGTTTCTACGATCAGATCGTGGAGGAGAATACTTGAGTCACGAATTTGGCACACACTTAAGAAAATGTGGAATAGTTTCACAACTCACGCCGCCTGGAACACCTCAGCGTAATGGTGTGTCCGAACGTCGTAATCGCACTCTATTAGATATGGTGCGATCTATGATGTCTCTTACCGATTTACCGCTATCTTTTTGGGGCTATGCTTTAGAGACTGCCGCATTCACTTTAAATAGGGCTCCGTCGAAATCCGTTGAGACGACACCGTATGAATTATGGTTTGGGAAGAAACCTAAGCTGTCGTTTCTAAAAGTTTGGGGATGCGATGCTTATGTCAAGAAACTTCAACCTGAAAAGCTCGAACCCAAGTCGGAAAAATGCGTCTTCATAGGATACCCTAAAGAAACTATTGGGTATACCTTCTACCTCAGATCCGAAGGCAAGATCTTTGTTGCCAAGAATGGATCCTTTCTAGAGAAGGAGTTTCTCTCGAAAGAAGTAAGTAGGAGGAAAGTAGAACTTGATGAAGTGTTACCTCTTGAATCGGAAAATGACGCAACTCAAGAAAACGTTCCTGAGGTGCCTGCACCGACTAGAGAGGAAATTAATGATGATGATCAAGATACTTCTGATCAAGCTCCTACTGAAATTCGTAGGTCCACAAGGACACGTTCCTCACCAGAGTGGTACGGCAACCCTGTCTTGGAAATCATGTTGTTAGACAACGGTGAACCTTCGAACTATGAAGAAGCGATGGCGGGCCCGGATTCCGACAAATGGCTGGAAGCCATGAAATCCGAGATAGGATCCATGTATGAAAACGATGTATGGACTTTGACTGACTTGCCCGTTGAGCAGCGAGCCATAGAAAGTAAATGGATCTTTAAGAAGAAGACAGACGCGGATGGTAATGTGACCATCTATAAAGCTCGGCTTGTCGCTAAGGGTTATCGACAAGTTCAAGGGGTTGACTACGATGAGACTTTCTCACCGGTAGCGAAGCTGAAGTCCGTCCGAATCATGTTAGCAATTGCCGCATTCTACGATTATGAAATATGGCAAATGGACGTCAAAATGGCATTCCTTAATGGTTTCCTTAAGGAAGAATTGTATATGATGCAACCGGAAGGTTTTATCGATCCTAAGAATGCCGACAAGGTGTGCAAGCTCCAACGCTCGATTTATGGGCTGGTGCAAGCATCTCGGAGTTGGAACATTCGCTTTGATGAGATGATCAAAGCATTTGGATTTACGCAGACTTATGGAGAAGCCTGCGTTTACAAGAAAGTGAGTGGGAGCTCTGTAGCATTTCTCATACTATATGTAGATGACATACTTTTGATGGGAAATGATATAGAACTCTTGGACAGCATTAAGGCCTACTTGAATAAAAGTTTTTCAATGAAGGACCTTGGAGAAGCTGCTTATATATTAGGCATCAAGATCTATAGAGATAGATCAAGACGCCTCATAGGTCTTTCACAAAGCACATACCTTGATAAGATATTGAAGAAGTTCAATATGGATCAATCTAAGAAGGGGTTCTTACCTGTGTTATAAGGTGTGAAATTGAGCTCAGCTCAATGTCCGACCACGGCAGAAGATATAGAAGAGATGAGTGTCATCCCCTATGCCTCAACCATAGGTTCTATTATGTATGCTATGATGTGTACCAGACCTGATGTAAACCTTGCCATAAGTTTGGTAGGAAGGTACCAAAGTAATCACGGCAAGGAACACTGGACAGCGGTCAAGAATATCCTGAAGTACCTGAAAAGGACTAAGGCAATGTTTCTCGTTTATGGAGGTGACGAAGAGCTCGTCGTAAAGGGTTACGTCGACGCTAGCTTCGACACAGATCTGGATGACTCTAAGTCACAAACCGGATATGTGTATATTTTGAATGGTGGGGCAGTAAGCTGGTGCAGTTGCAAGCAGAGCATCGTGGCGGGATCTACATGTGAAGCGGAGTACATGGCAGCCTCGGAGGCAGCACATGAAGCAATTTGGGTGAAGGAGTTCATCACCGACCTCGGAGTCATACCTAATGTGTCGGGGCCAATCAAACTCTTCTGTGACAACACTGGAGCTATTGCACTTGCCAAGGAGTCCAGGTTTCACAAGAAGACCAGGCACATCAAGCGTCGCTTCAACTCCATTCGTGAAAATGTTCAAGATGGAGACATAGATATTTGTAAAGTACATACGGACCTGAATGTAGCAGATCTGTTGACTAAACCTCTCCCTAGAGCAAAACATGATCAACACCAGAATTCTATGGGTGTTCAATTCATCACAATGTAACTAGATTATTGACTCTAGTGCAAGTGGGAGACTGTTGGAAATATGCCCTAGAGGCAATAATAAAAGCATTATTATTATATTTCCTTGTTCATGATAATTGTCTTTATTCATGCTATAATTGTGTTATCCGGAAATCGTAATACATGTGTGAATAATAGACACCAACATGTCCCTAGTAAGCCTCTAGTTGACTAGCTCGTTGATCAACAGATAGTCATGGTTTCCTGACTATGGACATTGGATGTCATTGATAACGAGATCACATCATTAGGAGAATGATGTGTTGGACAAGACCCAATCCTAAACATAGCACAAGATCGTATAGTTCATTTGCTAGAGTTTTCCAATGTCAAGTATCCTTTCCTTAGACCATGAGATCGTGTAACTCCCGGATACCGTAGGAGTGCTTTGGGTATACCAAACGTCACAACGTAACTGGGTGACTATAAAGGTATACTACGGGTATCTCCGAAAGTGTCTGTTGGGTTGACACGGATCGAGACTGGGATTTGTCACTCCGCATGACAGAGAGGTATCACCGGGCCCACTCGATAATGCATCATCATAATGAGCTCAATGTGATCAAAGTGTTTGATCACGAGATCATGCATTATGGTAAGAGTAAAGTGACTTGTCGGTAACGAGATTGAACGAGGTATTGGGATACCGACGATCGAATCTCGGGCAAGTAAAATACCGTTTGACAAAGGGAATTGTATACGGGATTAATTGAATCCTCGACATCGTGGTTCATCCGATGAGATCATCGTGGAGCATGTGGGAGCCATCATGGGTATCCAGATCCCGCTGTTGGTTATTGCCCGAGAGCCGTCTCGGTCATGTCTGCCTGTCTCTCGAACCCGTAGGGTCTACACACTTAAGGTTCGGTGACGCTAGGGTTGTGAAGATATGTATATGCAGTAACCCGAATGTTGTTCGGAGTCCCGGATGAGATCCCGGACGTCACGAAGAGTTTCGGAATAGTCCGGAGGTGAAGAATTATATATAGGAAGTGCAGTTTCGGCCATCGGGAGTGATCTGGGGGTCACCGGTATTGTACCGGGACCACCAGATGGGTCCCGGGGGTCCACCGGGTGGGGCCACCCATCCCGGAGGGCCCCATGGGCTGAAGTGGGAGGGGGACCAGCCCTTAGTGGGCTGGTGCGCCCCCCAAGGCTCACCCCCTACGCCTAGGGTTGGAACCCTAGGGTGGGGGGCGCCCACTTGCCTTGGGGGGCACTCCACCCCCTTGGCCGCCGCCCCCTTGGAGATTGGATCTCCCAAGGGCCGGCGCCCCCCAGGGGGCCTATATAAAAGGGGGAGGGGCAGCCGCACCCTTGACCCCTGGCGCCTCCCTCTCCCCTGTCACACCTCTCTCTCTCTCGCGCAGACGCTCGGCGAAGCCCTGCTGCACGTGACAACTGCATCCACCACCACGCCGTCGTGCTGCTGGATCTCCATCAACCTCTCCTTCCCCCTTGCTGGATCAAGAAGGAGGAGACGTCATCCGCTCCGTACGTGTGTTGAACGCGGAGGTGCCGTCCGTTCAGCACTCGGTCATCGGTAATTTGGATCACGGCGAGTACGACTCCATCATCCATGTTCTAGTGAACGCTTCCGCTCGCGATCTACTAAGGTATGTAGATGCATCTGATTACTCGTTGCTAGATGAACTCATAGATGGATCTTGGTGAAACCGTAGGAAAATTTTTGTTTTCTGCAACGTTCCCCAACAGGCTCCTCCAGTGTAGTAGGAGTCGTCGTCGAAGGTGGCGTCTGGATCCTGGGCTCCATCGTCTGGTCGCAGCAATCGGGTAGAGATATGGGGAAAAAGGGGGAACATGGCAACCATAAGTACTCATCCAAAGTACTCGCAAGCAAGTACCTACACTACATATGCATGGATATATGTGTAAAGGGCCATATCAGTGGACTGAACTGCAGAATGCCAGAATAAGAGGGGGATAGCTAATCCTGTCGAAGACTACGCTTCTGGCAGCCTCCGTCTTGCAGCATAAAGAAGAGAGTAGACTGAAGCCCTCCAAGTAGCATCGCATAGCATAATCCTACCCGGCAATCCCCTCCTCGATGCCCTGTTATAGAGCGATCACCGGGTTGTATCTGGCACTTGGAAGGGTGTGTTTTATTAAGTATCCGGTTCTAGTTGTCATAAGGTCAAGGTACAACTCCGGGTCATCCTTTTACCGAGGGACACAGCTATTCGAATAGATTAACTTCCCTGCAGGGGTGCACCACATAACCCAACACGCTTGATCCCATTTGGCCGGACACACTTTCCTGGGTCATGCCCGGCCTCGGAAAATCAACACGTGGCAGCCCCACCTAGGCACAACAGAGAGGTCAGCACGCCGGTCTAAACCTAAGCGCATAGGGGTCTGGGCCCATCGCCCTTAGCACACCTGCACGTTGCGAGGGCGGCCGGAAACAGACCTAGCAACCTCAAGTACAACGGAAGTCACGTTACGCGGTCCAATATGGCGCACGCCGCTCAGTCGCTGAGGTCACGAAGTGCTTCGGCTGATACCACGACGCCGAGTGCCCATATCTTTCCCGCGTAGTTGGTTAGTGCGTATAGACCAAATGGCAAGACTCAGATCAAATACCCAGATCTCGTTAAGCGTGTTAAGTATCCGCGAACGCCGACCAGGGCCAGGCCACCTCTCTCCTAGGTGGTCTCAACCTGCCCTGTCGCTCCGCCACAAAGTAACAGTCGGGGGCCGTTGGGAACCCAGGCCCACCACTACCTGGGTGGAACCACCTGCCCCTTCAGCCCCCATCAACAGTATCACAGGTAAGGTAACAGTGTAAAGTATATAGTATATGCCCGTGATCACCTCCCGAAGTGATCACAACCCAGTAGTATAGCATAGCAGACGGACAAGAGTGTAGGGCCACTGATGGAACACTAGCATCCTATACTAAGCAGTATGATAGCAGGTAAAGGTAACAACAGTAGTAGCAAGGACAGGCTATGCATCAGAATAGGATTAACGAAAAGCAGTAACATGCTACACTACTCTAATGCAAGCAGTATAGAGAAGGAATAGGCGATATGTGGTGATCAAAGGGGGGGCTTGCCTGGTTGCTCTGGCAAGAGAGAGGGGTCGTCAACTCCGTAGTCGTACTAGGTAGCAGCGGCGTCGGTCTCGGTGTCTAGCGAGAGAAGAGGGGGAAGAAACAATAAATATTTAAGCAAACAGATGCATAGCGATGCGTGACATGACAAGTATCGGTGTTAGGGTGCACTAACGCGGTAATAGGTGATACCGGTGAAGGGGGGAAACATCGGGAAAGTATCCCCGGTGTTTCGCGTTTTCGGGCACAGGAGCCGGAGGGGGAAAGTTGCGAGTTTGATATGTTAGGGGTGCATGGCGGACGAACGGGTTGCGTATCCTGGTTCGTCTCGTCGTTCTGAGCAACTTTCATGTTGAAAATATTTTAATCCGAGTTACAAATTAAAAGATATGATTTTCTAAAGATTTTATTAATTTCTGGAATTTAATTAATTATTTAAATTAACTCGAAAATGGATTAATGACACTAGCATGATGTCATGCTGACGTCAGTAGTCAACAGAGTTGACTGGTCAACCTGACGTGTGGGTCCCAGCTTTCATTGTTTGTTTAGTTAATTAGGACTTAGCTAATCTAATTAGTGTTTAATTAACTAACTAATTAATTAGATTAATTTAAACATGATTAATTCACTTAATTAATTAACTAATTAATTATTAATTTTATTAATTCATTTTTATTTTATTTTCTTTTATTTTATAAAACATTCTGTGTGGGCCCCCTTTGGCAGTGGCCTAAAGGCCATAGCGGGTCGGGCTATCGGGCGAGCGGGCGACGAGTTACCGGCGCGTTTTGAGTGCCCGATTGGGTGCAGCGGGGCAAGGCCAGAGGCGAACGCCGGCGCCAACGGCAGCGATGCAGGCAGGCAGCGAGGAGGCCGGAGTGGCGCCAGGCAGGGGACGGCGATGAGCACGGCAGAGGCGGCGAGGGGAGCGGCGCAGCACGCGGGGCGTGCAGCAGTGTGGGAGGGCTGCGGGCATGGTCGTGGTCCGGTGGTGGAGGCGCGGGCGCAGGAGGACCAGCAGGTGAGCGCGCGGATGGCAGGCGCGAGGACGCGGCGGGGTGGCCGCGGGCGCGGATGGGAAGGCTGGGCGCACGCGGAACGTGTGCTGGGCGCGGTGGCGTTGCGAGGTCAGAGGCAGAGTGTGTCGAGGGCGCGGCCATGGGAAGACGGGCGTGCGGACATGGCCGCGGCCGCAGGCAACGGCGGGCGTCGCCGGGGCTTGCGACGAGGAGGCCAGGAGCGCAGGCGACAGCAGGCGGGGCGAGGCTCGCGTCGTCCGGAGCTCAGGCGTATGGGGGAAAGAGAGGAGGCGAGGCTCACATTGAGGAGCAGGGACGGGGCAGCGGGGCTCGTGGGGGTTGATGGGGACGACCGGGCGACACGGAAGCAGGCCGGCGGGGAGGCGGTCCTGCGAGGCGGCGGCGTCCTGGCGTGGGGGGCGACGAGCTCCGGGCGCCGGCGTCGCGGCGCACGGCGATGGGGTTGATTCCCCCGATCCAATCGGGAGGGGGGGCAGAGGGAGGAGCGGGGTGTGGGGAGGGGAAGTGGGGCGAGTTGGTAGGCTAGGGTTTCCTCAGGGGGGTTATTGAGAGGGGTGGCGTGGGTCGGCCTGGTGGCCCGGTTGGTGGGTCGTGGCCCAGTTGGGCCAGTGGCGTGCTGGGCCGGAGCCCCGGGGGAGGGTGCTTCTCCTTTTATATTTTTTTTGTTAGTTTGTTTTCTGTTTTTATTCCTTTTCTTTTTTTAATTCAATTTAAAATATTTATGCATTTTCTAAACATGTGTTTTCTTCACCATAATTAACTGTGTAATATTTGGCACAAAACGAACATTTTTTTTAATGTTTGAAAATTTTGAACATTCAACTTAATTTCAAATTTGAATTTGAATCGGTTTTGAACTACGCGAGATTAACTACAGTGACAGAGGTGACGTGGCATCATTAACGGGGGATTACTGTAGCCTAATTATCCGGGCGTCACACCTGCACATTGTGAAAGCGGCTGGCGAGCAAACCTAGCCCCCTTATACAAGCGCAGGCTTAACCAGTCCAACCCGGCACGTGCCACTCAGTCGCTGACGTCTAGAGAGCTTCGGTTGATACATACGATGCTGAGTGCCCATAACTGTTCCCGCATGGCGGTTAGTGCATATAGGTCAATGACCAACTCAGATCAAATATCGTTAAACGTATTATTATGAAATAACTGCGGACAACAACCAGGGACCAGGCCTGCTACTTCTTGAGCTTGCGCTGATGTTTCCCTTGAAGAAGAAAGGGTGATGCAGCAAAGTAGAGATAAGTATTTCCCTCAGTTAAGAACCAAGGTATCAATCCAGTAGGAGGCACAAGCAAGTCCCCAATATATGCACCTGCAAAAACTAACAAACACTTGCACACAACGCAAAAAAGGGGTTGTCAATCCCTTCATGGTCACTTGCAAGAGTGAGATCTAATAGAGATAGATATAAAAGATAAGTAAATAACAAAATAAAGTAAATATAAATAAATTTCAACAAAGTATCTTTGGATTTTTAGTTTTATAGATATGAAAATAATATGATGGAAAATAGACCCGAGGGCCATAGGTTTCACTAGACACTTCTCTCTCAAAGAAAGCATACGGTGGGTAAACAAATTACTATTGAGCAATTGATAGAAAAGCGCAATGTTATGACGATATATAAGGAAATGATCATGCATATAGGCATCATGTCCTTGACAAGTAGACCGAAACAATTCTGCATCTACTACTATTACTCCACACATCGACCGACTCCTGCCTGCATCTTGAGTATTAAGTACATAAGAACGAGTAATGCCTTAATCAAGATGACATGATGTAGAGGGATAAACTCAAGCAATATGGTATAAACCCCATCTTTTTATCCTTAATGGCAACAATACAATATGTTCCTCGCTGTCCCTTCATTCACTGGGAGAGGACACAGCAAGATTGAACCCACAATTCATAGATAATCTAATCATAAACCCACAATTTATATTTACAACAGAGATAGCTGAGGCCAGGGGAGGGGAGAGGAGTAAGCTCACCCCCGGCGTCGGGGATCAAGGTGGCGAGGCTCGGTGACGCGGCTCAGGGAGGTGGACGAGGGGGTCCGGCGATGGCGGCTGTCGGCGACGAGGGCGGCGAGCGGCGTCGGGTGCCCTCAGGCAATCTAGATCCAAGAGAGGGAGAGTGGATTAGGGGAAGTGGGCATTAGGCTAGGGTTTCGGGGGTGGATCGGGGCTTATGTAGGAGAGGCCGGCTGGAGTAGCCAGCTGGGCCATGACCCGGGGGGTTCTATTTACCTATTATTTTTGTTTTATTTATTTTTCATTTTTGTTTTATTTTTTTAGTCTAGTAAAATATAAATTCAAATTCTAAATTAGTGTCATAATCCAGCCCACTGCCACAAAAAGTTTCTCACCCAAATAAATTAGTTTGTTATTTTATAAATTATAAAAGGCGTTTAATTAGTTGTTTAAGACACTACTTTATTTATTTGAGGGTATTTAGTTACTTTCTAAAAATGTGGTTTCTCCGCCATTAATACTTAGAATTATTTGTCACATTTAGAACATTTTAGTTTGGACTTTTGATAACTTTTATTGTTTGAATTTATTTTGAATTTGAACTTGAATTGGATTTGAATCAATGTGAGACTAGCAACAGTAATCAGTGATGACATGGTACCATTAGTAGAGGATTACTGTAGCTTAATTATTCGGATGTTACAATGCCATGCTAACATGGTAAAATGAGTGGGGACAACATTCGTTAAGGATTGTATATTTTGAAAAAGTAATGATTATGCTTCTTATATTTATACCAAAGAATTACATGATAAACATGTTGGGTAGCATTCCACATTAAAAATTCATTTTTTATCATTTACCTACTCGAGGACGAGCAGGAATTAAGCTTGGAGATGCTTGATATGTCTCCAATGTATATATAATTTTTGATCATTACATACTATTATATTATCAATCTTGGATATTTTATATGCTATTTTATATCATTTTTTGGAACTAACCTATTAACCTAGTGCCTAGTGCCAATTGATGTTTTCTGCTTGTTTTTGGTTTTCCGGGAATTCTGTAACAAAGGAAATTCAAACGCTACGAGACTTTTTGACGATTTTTTTCTAGACATAAGAGACCCTGGAAGCTTCGGGAGGAGACCAAAGACCGCATGAGGAGACAACAAGGCAACATGGTGCGCCTAGGGGGGTAGACATGCCCTGATGCCTTGTGGGCCCCTCATATCTCCGTCTGACCTGATTTCGCTTCTATGAATTCTCAAACATTGGGAAACCAACAGAGAGCCACCTGAAAAACTGTTTTCGCCGCCACAAGTCTCCGTTCTTCCGCGATCCCATCTGCAGGCCTTTTCTGGTACTCTGCCAGCGGGGGAACCGATCACGGAGGGCTTCTTCTTCATCATTACTGCCTTCCGGGGATACGTGAGTAGTTCACCACAAAGCTATGGGTCCATATCTAATAGCTAGATGGCTTCATCTCTCTCTCTCTCTCTCTCTCTCTCTCTCTCTCTCTCTCTCTTTGATCTTCAATACCATGTGCTCCATGATCTCCATGGGGTTCTATTCATGTAATCTTCTTTTGCGGTGTGGTTGTTGGGATCCGATGAATTGTGGGTTTATGATAAGATTATTCATTGAAAGTAATTGAGTTAATTATGAACTTTATTATGCATGATTATAATAGCTTTGTATTTCTCTCCGCTCTATCCATTTAGTTTGGCCAACTAGATTGATTTTTCTCTAGTGGGAGAGGTGCTTTTTAGTGGGTTCAATCTGGCGGTGCTCTATATACAGTGACAGAACGGGACAAGACACGTCTTTGTATTGTTACCATTGAGGGTAAAACGATGGGGTTTATTCATACTAATTGAGTTTACTTTGTCTACGTCATGTCATCTTGCTTAAGGCGCTACTCTATTTTTATTAACTTAATACCCTAGATGCATGCTGGATAGCGGTCAGTGGGTTGAGTAATAGTAGTAGATGTAGGCGGGAGTCGGTCTACTTGTCTTGGACGTGATGCCTATATACATGATCGTTGCCTATGAATCCATCATAACTATGCGCTTTTCTATCAATTGCCCAACAGTAATTTGTTTACCCATTGTATGGTTGCTTTCAAGAGAGAAGCCTCTAGTGATTACTATGGGCCCTGGGTCTTGCCTTTATCATACTAAAAAACCTAAAAAATACTTTGCTGCAATTTATTTAGTTTAGTAATTTATCTTTCACCTATACTAGATTTGATCCTTGTACTAACGAGTACGAGAGGATTGGCAACCCTCTTACAATCGTTGGTACGAGTATTTGGTTCGTGCGTGCAGGTGTTGTTCACTGAGAAATTGTGTGGTTCTCCTACTGGATTGATAACCTTGGTTCTTAACTTAGGGAAATACTTATCTCCACTATACTGCATCTCCCTTCCTCTTTAGGGAATAAATGCAACGCAGTTCACAAGTAGCCGGCACCGGCCGTGCAGCAGTGAGGCGAGCAGAGTGTCAAAGAGGAGGCCTCTTCTCCTTCTTCTACTTCTGCATCAAGGGCTCCACCTCCTCTGGCTGCTCCTGCTCATCCAGCTTCATCGGTACCTAATAACCCACAAGTATAGGGGATCGCAACAGTTTTCGAGGGTAGAGTACTCAACCCAAATTTATTGATTCGACACAAGGGGAGCCAAAGAATATTCTCAAGTATTAGCAGTTGAGTTGTCAATTCAACCACACCTGAAAGACTTAATATCTGCAGCAAAGTATTTAGTAGCAAAGTAGTATGGAAGTAACGGTAGCGGTGGCAAAAGTAACAGTAGCAGTTTTTGTAGCAATTGTAACAGTGGCAACGGAAAAGTAACTAAGCAAAGATCAATATGTGGAAAGCTCGTAGGCAATGGATCAATGATGGATAATTATGTCGGATGCGATTCCACATGCAACAGTTATAACATAGGGTGACACAGAACTAGCTCCAGTTCATCAAGGTAATGTAGGCATGTATTTGAATATAGTCACACGTTGTCGGTGTCAAAACCGGCGGATCTCGGGTAGGGGGTCCCGATCTGTGCGTCAAGGTCGGATGGTAACAAGAGACAGGGGACACTTTATTTTACCCAGGTTCGGGCCCTCTCGATGGAGGTAAAACCCTACTCCTGCTAGATTAATATTGATGATATGGGTAGTACAAGAGTAGATCTACCACGAGATCAAGAAGGCTAAACCCTAGAAGCTAGCCTATAGGTATGATGATGGTTATGATGTGTTCGTCCTACGGACTACAACCCTCCGGTTTATATAGGCACCGGATAGGGTTAGGGTTACACAGAGTTGGTTACATTGGTAGGAGATCTTGAATATCCGCACGCCTAGCTTGCCTTCCACGCCAAAGAAAGAACCTTCCGGACACTGGACGAAGTCTTCAATCTTGTATCTTCATAGTCCTGGAGTCCGGCTAAAGATATAGTTCGGCTATCCGAACACCCCCTAATCCAGGACTCCCTCAGTAGCCCCTGAACCAGGCTTCAATGACGACGAGTCCGGCGCGCAAATTGTCTTCGGCATTGCAAGGCGGGTTCCTCCTCCAAATTCTTCAAGAAGATAATAAACACCAAAAAATAGTGTCCGGCTCTGCAAAACAAGTTTCCACGTATTGCCATATAGAGAATAATACAAACACAAATCAAATCTGCTGACGTATTCCGCAGTGCGTCATAACACTGCGACCAAGCCTTCTGTATGGATTATTTTTTGTTGTTCCACCGCAGCACGTTCAACGAGGCAGTTTCCTTGGCACGTCTTGTTGAAGCAGAGATCGTGTGCCCCTTTTAACGGGATTCTCATTAATGCGGACGTGGGTAACCCAACCGCGCCATTTACCACGGCGTGTGAGCGGCAAGCGAGTTTTATTAGGTAGGTGGGGACGCATAATGGCATCAGCCTATATAAGGGGATAAAGATCCACCTCTTTCACCTACGCCTTCTTCCTCCTTTGCCCATCCATCTCCTGCGCACTCAAGCTCCAACGCCCGAGTTCGCTCTTTCTTCCCCAACCTGCTCCAGCGATGTCCGGAGCGGGTGGCAAGTGGATGGCTTCCTCCGTTACGGAGGGTCAAATCAGAAAGCTTAGGAAGGCCGGATATCTGTCCAAGGACATCCCGCATCGGCTTCCCGAGGCAGGGCAGCTTCTTCCCACCCCAGGGCCCCATGAGAGGGTAGTTTTTCTCCCCCATTTCCTCCGCGGACTGGGTTTTCCACCTCACCCTTTTGTCCGGGGGCTCATGTTCTACTACGGCCTGGACTTCCATGATCTGGCCCCGAACTTTATCCTCAATATCTCGGTGTTTATCATCGTGTGTGAGGCCTTTCTCCGCATCCGCCCCCACTTCGGCCTCTGGCTCCAGACCTTCAACGTCAAGCCCAAGGTGGTGTCCGGCACCCAGGCGGAGTGCGGAGGTGCTATGGCCGGCAAAATGGCCAACGCACTCTGGTTCGATGGCTCCTTTGTGGAGTGCTTAAAGGGGTGGCAGGCATGGTGGTTTTACATCACCGAGCCACGCGACTCGAATTGGGTCGCGGCCCCTGAGTTCCGATCCGGACCCCCCACGCGGCTCATGTCCTAGAAAGAGACGGGCCTATCGTGGGGCAACGAAGAAGAAGTGACCGGACTGCAAACTTGCATCCGGTCCCTGATGAACAAGCCCATCCGGCATGTCAACATCATCCAGGTCATGCTCGTTCGCCGGATTCTCCCGTGCCAAGAACGGGAGTTCACTTTGTGGGAATTCGACCCGGCGCAGCACCAAACCCTCAATAGGCTCTTCGACACAACGTATGAAGACGTCTGGAAGGTGCTAACCAAAGGCGCCGAGTGCCCCACATCCGCTTCCGAGGACCGCGGATACAGCTCGCAGTGCAACGCTGGCGAGGTAGGCTATTTGTACCTTTCACAGGTTCGTTAAGCCTTTCTATGTAGATTAACTCTATGTGGGATCTAAAAAACTCCCTTTGCCTTTGACAGGCATGGCTGAAGATAGCCGGACCAATCAACTGTCCGGCTCCTCTGCCCGAAGACCCAGCCCCAGCTCTCCTAGACAAGCTGCTGGCTCCGGCGCCCTATGTGGTGCCGGAGAAGAAGGTCAAGAAGAAGAAGACCACCGGGACTCGAAAGAGTGCCCGCAATGTGGTGGTGTCGAGCTCGTCATCTGGCGAGTCTGCGACGCCCTCCTCTCGTGAAAACAAGGAGGAGGAACAAGGAAGCACTCCCCCTCCAGCGAGGGGAGCGAAAAAGAAGAAGGCCGCCCCAACAGGGGAGGACGAGGGGGCGAGGAAAAGGAAGACCCCTCCGCCGGACTACTCCCCCAACGCCGAAGAGGGCGGAAAGGAGTGGCCGGACAGAACCAAGCGTCCGACGACATCGTAAGTATTCACATACCAGAATGACTCATAGCATCTTCAAGTGCGCAGCCTACCCTAATGTCGAATGTTATTTTCGCAGCCCGCCCCGAGCCGTACTCGATGATTCATCGAGCGGCTCCCTGGATTCGTCGGACATGAACTCTGTCCCGTCCGCAGTCTCCCCCAGCAGGGCGGACGACGCCGAAGCGGCGTCCCGCCGAACAAGGCAGGAGAAGGTGGTCCTGGAGGAGCCGCAAGGCAATCCTCAGGACCCCAGGAGTAAAGGGGATGAAACCCCCCAGGGCTCCCAGTCGGGCTTTGTGCCGGACACCGCGCCGGACTCGACCGTCCTGGCTCGCGGTGGGCGAACTCCTTCCAAGAGGAGTAAGCCGTCTGAGCCGGCGACTTCTGTCCAACCAGAGGCGCCGGATAGTCTGTTGGAGGCGCTTGAAGGCGCCACCATCGACGAGTAGCACCGTACTGTTATGAGTGCGGTGGTCCAAAGGGTTCAGTCCGCCAAGAGCGGACTGAATGAAGCTTGCGCTAGCCTTCTAACAGGCTTCCAGGTAAGCAAAAAATATGCTAAATTCATTACCGCATAGACAGTAGCCCTTGATGCTCTGTTCGGTGTTCGGAAAGAAAAGCCGAATAGAGGATCCAACAATTTTCGCAGGAGTCTAATAAAAAGTCTAATATGCGTATGCAGGCTTCCCTGCTGTCCACCGCCGCACTGACTGCGCAGGTGAAAGTCCTGAAAAAGGACCTCGAGTGGTCCGAGCAAGAGCTCGGCCATGCCAAAAGGCAGCTCGTGGAAAACGAAGGTAAGAAAATACCCCTTAGAAGAAAAAAAGAAAGAAAGAAAGAAAAAGTGGTGCCTATGGAGAGGCTTGATTGCAAAAAGAAATAACAGGATTGTACTGCTTATTGTAGGGGCCACAACCGAGGTGGAAACCCTGAAGCAGGCGCTGGATGAGGCCGAGAATAAAGCGGTCGAGGAGCGCGCCGAGCGAGAAAAGCTTGGGGTCCAAGTCGGCGAGGTGCAGCAAGAGCTGCATGCTCTCATGAAGAAACATGAGGGTTTGGAGCTTGAGGCAAAAACGCAAGCATCCGAGCTCGCGGCGGCTGTTGAGACCACCAAGAGTGCCAAGGCCGAAGCCCAAAAGGCCCTCCAAGAGTTGGAGGATGTGAAAAAGATAACAACGGGTAAGGCATTCTTAATGCAAAGTAGGAATATAAAGGTGAAATACCTATTACTTACCCGAATCCGGAGTTCTCCAGGGGCATTCTTCGATCTTCCCCGCAGCGCATCCGACGCCGCCGCATTCTACCGAGCTGAAGAGGACAACTCGATGGAGAGTGTGTTCTGGTCTCAGTATTCTGAGGCCGGACACCCTTTGCCCTTAAGCGACCAGCTGAAGCAGCTGACCGAGCTCCACAAGGCGGCCGAACAGGCCATGAAGGGCTTACTAGTTCGGCTGTGGCCTGGAGAGGCCCTGCCTGGGAGCTACTTTGGGCTGGTGCGGCGGCTGGTGGAGGCCTGTCCACGGCTTGAGGTCATCAAGCACTCCGTCTGCATAGAAGGTGCCCGGAGGGCCCTTTCCCGTGTAAGGGTACACTGGGGCAAGCTGGACGGAGAGAAGCTGGTGAAGGACGGGCCACCGCAGGGGAAGGAGCATCGCAAGCCCGAGAAATACTACAAGGAAGTTCTCGCTGGAGCTCGCCTTGTCGCGGATGAGTGTGCCAAAGATGTAATATTTCAATGAACTCGCTCGTTTGTATCCTGTGCGCTGAAAACTTGTTCATATGCGCTTAAGCAATGCTTTCTGAATTTAAAATATTATTTTCTGTGCGGCCGTTTATCAATAACTGAGAGATGGCGAGTCACCGGCTTCTGCCCCCATGCAACTAGTGCTGGGGTGTTCGGGATAAACCTGAGGGCTCTTGTTCCCATAGTTGGGTCCTTCGAGGGAGGCGCTCAGCACAGCGAACCAGGCCATCGGACTATAATGCTTGAACACTCTCACTTAGCCATAGAACGTTATAATTTTAAATTTCGGCGAAGCCCCTAGTTCGGAAGGCTGAATTCGGGGCACTATCCACGCCTTTAGCCGGACTTAACCAGCTCTCTGCTCGAAGCGGCATAAGCCTTTAGGGACTCGAAAAACCTCTCGAACAGCGACCGGTCTCGCGCCTTATCATGACAGTCTGTTTTAGCTTTCTCCACTGAGGTGCTCACCCACATGATCTGGGGCACAATCGCAGTGGTTCTCCTAGTGCTACCTTAGCCGATAGAGCGGAATGTAAGGCACCAAAACATAGGAGCCGGGCAAACCCAACATATGACCAAAATCATGACTCGGAGCCGATGCATATAATGCTATAAGTTCGGGGTGCCGCACTTGTGAAAGTGGACGGACTTCTCACACCAGATAGAAGGGTAATAAAGCCCCTGGCGTGGTTTGCCGTACCATGGTGTACGGGTGCGATCATGTTATTTGAGTAAACATATGTATATTAAAAGAAGATAATGCAAAAAATAGACGAAAAGCTATGCATTATTTATGAGGAGGCTGTTTATTCAAGCCGAACGATACAAGTAGTGTGAAAAAAATTTAGACTATTTAACATGTCCTGACCAGACGCAGGCCGCGGAATTTAGAAACAAATATATCGCTCGAAATAGAGACCACCTGAGAGTTCTATGATGCGGCGTTGTTTTGTCTGCTTTCCTGGGTCCTGTATCGTCTGTGCGGCAGCGAGGCCGAACACTGTATCCAGAGTATGGAGTCCTGAAATAAAAGAAGAACCCGGCAACCCCTAGTACGTTTGACGCCGTATTGTTGGCATGCCGTTTTATCTGCCCCTTCCCCTATGCCCATGGAATTGTAAGGGCGTAATTGTGTACTCGAGGTACTAGCACTGCTATGTAGCGATGGCTGGGGTTGGGGCCGTATTGCTACGCGTGCTCTGAACGCGCCAGTCGGTCTTGCTGTGGGTTACTCCGGGCGTGTTTTGCTTTGTCCTGCTTTGTAGCGGCCGGACTTGAGAGCTGCCTTAACAGGCTGCTTTGTACCTCTGCTGCGAGGGCCGCCGTGTGTTCCTCCGTACGGATGGAGCGTTCGGTGTTTCCGCTGACCGTGATTACACCTCGAGGGCCTGGCATCTTGAGCTTGAGATATGCGTAGTGCGGCACTGCATTGAATTTAGCGAATGCGGTTCGTCCAAGCAGAGCATGATAGCCACTGTGGAACAGAACTATGTCGAAGATTAACTCTTCGCTTCGGAAGTTGTCCGGAGATCCGAAGACCACATCAAGTGTTATGGAGCCTATGCAATTGGCCTCTACACCTGGGATGACGCCTTTAAAGGTCGTCCTTGTGGGCTTGATCCTTGATGGATCTATGCCCATTTTCCGCACTGTATCCTGGTAGAGCAGGTTCAGGCTACTGCCGCCGTCCATGAGGACTCTTGTAAGGTGAAATCCGTCAACGATTGGGTCAAGAACCAATGCGGCGAAACCGCCGTGACGGATGCTAGTGGGGTGGTCCCTTCGATCGAAGGTGATCGGGCAAGAGGACCATGGGTTGAACTTTGGGGCGACTGGCTCCATCGCGTATATGTCCCGTAGCGCACGCTTCCTCTCCCGCTTGGGAATATGAGTCGCGTATATCATGTTCACCATCCGCACTTGTGGGGGGAACCCCTTCTGTCCGTTGTTGTTCGGCGGCCTGGGCTCCTCTTCGTCATCGCTGTCTAGCCCCTTGTTTTTGTGTTTGGCTCTTAACTTGCCTGCCTGCTTGAACACCCAACAATCCCTGTTGGTGTGATTGGCTAGCCTTTCGGGGGTGCCGTGAATCTGGCACGAGTGGTCGAGTATTCGGTCCAAACTGGACGGGCCCTGGGTATTCTTTTTGAATGGCTTTTTCCGCTGACCGGATTTATGGCCTCTGAATCCGGCGTTTTACTACCGTATCTTCATTGCTGTCGCTGCTGACGCGGCGTTTCTGTTTATTCCGTCGCAACCTGACACTTTTGTCCTTGTTATCTGAATTACCTTGCTTCTTCGATAAGTTGTTGCTGCGAGCTAGCCAGCTATCTTCGCCCGCGCAAAAGCGGGTCATGAGTGTCGTGAGGGCTGCCATGGATTTCGGCTTTTCCTGTCCCAGGTGCCGGGCAAGCCACTCGTCACGGATGTTATGCTTGAAGGCTGCTAAGGCCTCTGCGTCCGGACAATCGACTATCTGATTTTTCTTTGTTAGGAACCGTGTCCAGAATTGCCTGGCCGATTCTTCTGGCTGCTGGATTATGTGGCTTAGGTCGTCGACGTCCGGTGGCCGTACATAGGTCCCCTGGAAGTTGTCGAGGAATGCGGCCTCCAGGTCCTCCCAAGAGCCGATCGAATCTGCGGGGAGGCTGTTAAGCCAGTGTCGGGCTGGTCCCTTAAGTTTAAGGGGTAAATATTTGATGGCGTGCAAATCATCGCCACATGCCATGTGGATGTGGAGGAGATAGTCCTCAATCCATACTGCCGGATCGGTCGTACCATCGTACGACTTGATGTTGACGGGTTTAAAACCCTCTGGGATTCTATGATCCATTACTTCGTCTGTGAAGCATAGTGGGTGTGCGGCGCCCCTGTACTGGGCTATGTCCCGACGCAGTTCGGAGGAGCTGTGCCTGTTGTGTTCGGCCCGGCCGGATTTATTGTGTCCGGAGTGAAAACTATCACGTGCCGTCGGGCGTCGGCGCGATCCATAGATCGATCTTGTTTGCCTTGCTTTGTCCTCCAGGACGTCTCGCAGGTCTGGTTCGTGTTCCCGTGCCTTGGTAAAGCGGCTGCGGGGCATGGCTTGTTTGGATGTTCGACAGGCTTCTCTGTCGCGGCCGCGAGGTGGCCGATCTGCCATGTCTTGGGCTTCCTCCTCTGATTGGGGCAGCGACCTGCGCTTAGGATAGTTTTTGGAGGGGCGTCCGAGCTCGTGCTCTTCGGCCGCAAGGACTTCAGTCCATCTGTCAGCTAGCAAATCTTGATCAGCTCTAAGCTATTGCTGCTTTTTCTTTAGGCTGTTCGCCGTGGCTAAGAGCTTGCGTTGAAAGCTCTTTTGTTCGGCGGGGTCCGATGGTACGATGAATTCATCGTCGCCGAGGCTTGCCTCGTCTTCGGAGGGAGGCATGTAGTTATCGTCCTCGATCTCTCGCTCTGCCGCTCTCTCATGAGGGCGGTCTTCTCCATCTTCCTGTGCCGAATCCTGCTGGTTTTGGTGTTCTTCGGCGCTGTCCGGGGTAGTATTATCTCCCGTGACGGAATCAACGCTTCTGCCGTGGCGGGATTTGGAGCGGCGCCGCTGACGTCGGCGTTTTGGAGGCTTTTTCGAAGTGCCATCCTCCGCTGTTCCATCGCCATCTCCATCTTTTGGAGCATCCACCATGTATATGTCGTATGACGAGGTGGCGGTCCAGCGCCCTACAGGTGCTGGTTCTTGCTCGTCTCCTCCTTCGTCGTCCATACCGTCGAAGTCTTCGGAGCCGAAGTCGAGCATGTCGGATATATCGTCGACAGTGGCTATTAAGTGGGCGGTGGGTGGGCTTTGAATTTCTTCGTCGTCCGAATCCCAACCTCGCAGGCCATAGTTCGGCCCGGGCTCTCCTGACAAAGAGAGAGACTTGAGAGAATTCAGAATATCACCAAAAGGTGAATACTGAAAGATGTCCGCGGCGGTGAACTCCATCACAGGCGCCCACTCTGATTCGATCGGCGGGGGCACGGACGATCCGAAGTTTGGAGAAGAGTCCGGCTCCTTGGAGTCACAGGCCATGCGGAGCGCGGGGCTCGCGTTCGGCTCAATGGCCTTTAAGATCGCAGTCCCCGAGGTGACGTCCAACCGTTCATCTTCGAAGAACGCAGCGGGCTCCGAATCGAGGATCAGGGCCGGAGCGTATGCGGCCTCCAGGACACTGTTCGGAGGTAGAGCTATATCATGCCCCTCGAGATAGTGCGGCGCGCTTGGCTGTGGCTCGAATCCGTCGAAGATCAAGTCTCCGCGGATATCTGCCGTGTAGTTTAGGCTTCCAAACCTGACTTGATGGCCAGGGGCGTAGCTCTCGATCTGCTCCAGATGACCAAGCGAGTTGGCCCGCAGAGCGAAGGCGCCGAAGACGAAGATCTGTCCGGGGAGAAAAGTCTCACCCTGGACCTCATCGTTGTTGATGATCAAAGGAGCCATCGGGCCTAAAGGCGACGACACAGAGGAACTCTCAATGAAAGCACCAATGTCGGTGTCAAAACCGGCGGATCTCGGGTAGCGGGTCCCGATCTGTGCGTCAAGGTCGGATGGTAACAGGAGACAGGGGACACTTTATTTTACCCAGGTTCGGGCCCTCTCGATGGAGGTAAAACCCTACTCCTGCTAGATTAATATTGATGATATGGGTAGTACAAGAGTAGATCTACCACGAGATCAAGAAGGCTAAATCCAAGAAGCTAGCCTATAGGTATGATGATGGTTATGATGTGTTCGTCCTACGGACTACAACCCTCCGGTTTATATAGGCACCGGATAGGGTTAGGGTTACACAGAGTTGGTTACATTGGTAGGAGATATTGAATATCCGCACGCCTAGCTTGCCTTCCACGCCAAAGAAAGAACCTTCCGGACACGGGATGAAGTCTTCAATCTTGTATCTTCATAGTCCTGGAGTCCGGCTGAAGATATAGTTCGGCTATCCGAACACCCCCCAATCCAGGACTCCCTCACACGTGCTTATGGAAAAGAACTTGCATGACATCTTTTGTCCTACCCTCCCGTGGAAGCGGGGTCCTATTGGAAACTAAGGGATATTAAGGTCTCCTTTTAATAGAGTACCGGACCAAAGCATTAACACTTAGTGAATACATGAACTCCTCAAACTACGGTCATCACCGGTAGTAGTCCCGATTATTGTCACTTCGTGGTTGCCGGATCATAACACATAGTAGGTGTCTATTGACTTGCAAGATAGGATCAAGAACTCACATATATTCATGAAAACATAATAGGTTCAGATCTAAAATCATGGCACTCGGGCCCTAGTGACCAGCATTAAGAATAGCAAAGTCATAGCAACATCAATCTTACAACATAATGGATACTAGGGATCAAACCATAACAAAACTAACTCGATTACATGGTAAATCTCATCCAACCCATCACCGTCCAGCAAGCCTATGATGGGATTACTCACGCACGGTGGTGAGCATCATGAAATTGGTGATGGAAAATGGCTGATGATGATGATGGCGACGGATTCCCCTCTTCGGAGCCCTGGACAGACTCCAGATCAGCCCTCCCGAGGAAGATTAGGGCTTGGCGGCGGCTCCGTATCGTAAAACGCGATGAATCCTTCTCTCTGATTTTTTCTCCCCGAAAGTGAATATATGGAATTGGGGTTGAGGTCGGTGGAGTCCCAAGGGGGCCCACGAGGCAGGGGCGCGCCCCAGGGGGCGCCCTGCACCCTCGTGGACAGGGTGTGGGCCCCTGATGCTGATTCTTTCGCCAATATTTTTCATTAATTCCAAAACGTGTCTCCATGGATTTTCAGGTCATTCCGAGAACTTTTATTTCTGCACAAAAATAACACCATGGCAGTTCTGGTGAAAACAGCATCAGTCCGGGTTAGTTCCATTCGAATCATGCAAGTTAGAGTCCAAAACAAGGGCAAAAGTGCTTGGAAAAGTAGATACGTTGGAGACGTATCAACTCCCCCAAGCTTAAACCTTTGCTTGTCCTCAAGCAATTCAGTTGACAAACTGAAAGTGATAAAGAAAAACTTTTACAAACTCTGTTTGATCTTGTTGTTGCAAATATGTAAAGCCAACATTCAAGTTTTCAGCAAGGATTATGAACTAACCATATTCACAGTAACATTTAGGTCTCATGTTTACTCATATCAATGGCGTAATCAACTAGCGAGCAATAATAAGAAATCTTGGATGACAACACTTCCTCAAAACAATCATAACATGATATAACAAGTTGGTATCTCGCTAGCCCTTTCTGAGATCACAAAACATAAATGCAGAGCACCCCTGAAGATCAAGGACTGACTAGACATTGTAATTCATGGTAAAAGAGATCCAGTCACAGTCATACTCAATGTAAATTAATAGCGATGCATGCGAATGACAGCGGTGCTCTCCAACTGGTGCTTTTTAATAAGAGGATGATGACTCAACATAAAAGTAAATAGATAGGCCCTTCGCAGAGGGAAGCGGGGATTTGAAGAGGTGCATACTTTCATTGTCAACATAACAACCAAGAGATCTCGATATCTTCCATGCTACACACATTATAGGCGGTTCCCAAACAGAATGGTAAAGTTTATACTCCCCCACCACCAACAAACATGAATCCATGGCTTGTCCGAAGCAACGGGTGTCGTCCAACTAACAACAATCCCGAGGTACTTTTGTTTGGAATTATTTTGATTTGATTTGAGCATGGGACTGGGCATCCCGTTTACCGGCCATTTTCTCATGAATGATGAGCGGAGTCCACTCATCATGAGAATAACCCACCTAGCATGGAAGATATAGACAACCCTAGTTGATACATGAGCTATTTGAGCATACAAAATAGAATTTTATTTGAAGGTTTAGAGTTTGGCACATACAAATTTACTTGGAACGGTAGGTAAATACCGCATATAGGAAGGTATGGTGGACTCATATGGAATAACTTTGGCGTTTATGGAAGTGGATGCACAAGCAGTATTCCCGTTTAGTACAAGTGAAGGCTAGAAAGAGACTGGGAAGCGACCAACTAGAGAGCGACAACAGTCATGAACATGCATTAAGATTAATCAACAATGAGTGCAAGCATGAGTAGGATATAAATCACCATGAACATAAATATCGTGGAGGCTATGTTGATTTTGTTTCAACTATATGCATGAACATGTGCCAAGTCAAGCCACTCGAATCGTTCAAACGAGGATACCATCCTATCATACCACATCACAACCATTTTAATAGCATGTTGGCACGCAAGGTAAACCATTATAAACTCCAAGCTACTTAAGCATGGCATAAGCAACTACAATCTCTAATTGTCATTGCAAACATGTTTCATTCATAATAGGCTGAATCAGGAACGATGAACTAATCATATTTACAAAAACAAGATAGGTCGAGTTCATACCAGCTTCTCTCATCTTAATCAGTCCATCATATATTGTCATTATCGCCTTTCACTCGCATGACCGAACAGTGTGGATAATAATAATAGTGCATGTGTATTGGACTAAGCTGGAATCTGCAAGCATTTAATACAAGGGAGAAGACAAGGTAATATGGGCTCTTGGTTAAATCAACAATAATGCATATGAGAGACACTCAACATTTTCATCATGGTCTTCTCCTCTCGACCCCAAAGAAAAGAAAAGAAAGAAATAAAACTATTTACACGGGAAAGCTCCCAACAAGCAAATGAAGAACGAGAAATCTTTTTGGGTTTTCTTTTAATTACTACTACTACAGGCATGGAAAGTAAACTAGCTAAAAGCTACAACTATTTTTTTTGTTTTTCTTAAGGTTTTTCAAACACACAAGAAGAAGGCTTAGAAAAGAAAATAAACTAGCATGGATAGTACAATGAAAAAGTATGAGCAGCTACAACTGGCATGAGTGTGTGAACATGAATGTAATGTCGGTGAGAAATACATATTCCCCCAAGCTTAGGATTTTGGCCTAAGTTGCTCTATGCCCACGGATCGAAGCTACTCTCTTCGGTGTACTGAGGAGGGTCCTCAGGGTGCCACTGGTTGGCGATCTCCTCCGGATCCCACTGATAAACAGACTATCGATAAGGGTCAAGTGGTGGCTCAGGCTCAGGCTCTGGGACTTGTGTCAGCCTCTAGTATGCATAAATGGCTTCGGGCAAGATGAGGTACGGGCCTGAAAGTATGTTAAACAAAGAGGGTGCAGGCAAGGTAATAGTCTCACAGTGAGTTTTATCAAATATCAAATTATACTTAAGCATCTTCTTCTTATTTTTAACAATAAATTCATGTGCTACCATAATCTTATAATCTAGAAAAATACGGGGCAACAACTTTTCCTCTTTCTCATAATGCCTAATAGGTATCTCAAAGTGTTTAGCAAGGCGTGAAGCAAAGATGCCTCTGAAGATGGGGCCCTTTGTACGGTGCAGACCTAATCGTTTAGCAACAATAGCGCCTAAGATGAAAGTTGTATCACGAAACAAAGCATGGCGCAAAATGACAAGATCAGGAGCACTAAGATTTCCATTGTTCCTGTGACCAATTAAGCATCTACTAGCAAATATCGCAAAGTAATGTAGAACAGGAAAATGTATACTAGTAATTCTTGCATCGGAAACTTTCCTCGTTTCCCCTACAGCAATTCTATCAATAAATCCATCCACATCACTACGATGTGGTTCCTCGATGCTGCCCACAAAGGTATCTTGAAGACCCGACAAAAATCATGGAGTGACATCTCCTTAACCACATCATATAAGTGAAACTCCACTGAAGGTGGTGATTTCTTAGCATGGAAATAAAAATTTTGCACGAAAATATTGGTGAGTAGGAGATACTGTTCGCGCTGGTCGTGGAGGAAGTCGGTGAGGCCTGTATTCTCAGCCAAGTAATAAAAGTCATCGTAAATTCCGGCGGCTCTCAAGAACGCATCACAAGGCCATTCGCACGGCCGAACCTCCGTAGTGCGAGGAAGATTGTATTTGGGCTTTTTATTCTCCTCATTCAACTTATACTTCGAGCTTCAGCTCGAAGAGCTCCTCAACAATCTCTTCATCATTTTCTTTCTCTGAAAAATTTCTGAAATTTTTAGTGACTCAAAATAAAAGTGAACCAAACTCAACAAGATTGATAGTAACTACTCCCACAAGTGCCTAGATGCTATATCATGCATTAAAACTACTTTGGACCATATAAATTTGACATGCAAGCTCAAGAACAGGTTCACCTTAGCAGCAAAAATTTGCAATAAATAAAGCAGTAGAACAAAAACTAATTGGACCATTGGAGGAGTTGCATACCGCAGAACAATCCCCCAAAACAGTTTTGTGCATGGAGCTTTGAGCAAAGAGATTGAAAATGGCAGCAAGATGAGCTAGAACACGGGTTTGAGCTATGGAGGATTTTTTCTGGAGGAAGACGAAGTGAGTGGGTGCTGGAATAAGTGGAGGGGTCGACCTGGGGCCCACGAGGCAGGGGGTGCGCCCTGTGCCGTCGTGGCCAAATGGTGGGCCCCCTGGTGTGTTCTCAGTGCCAGAAATTCTTAAATATTCTACAAAAAATCATATTTCATTTTCAGGACGTTTGGAGAACTTTTATTTTCGGGGTATTTTTATTGCAAGGATAATTCAGAAAACAGACATAAAATACTATTTTTGCTTTATTTAATCTAAATAACAGAAAGTAAAAGGAGGGTAAAAAGAGTTGTGCTTTCTAACTTCATCCATCTCGTGCTCATCAAAAGGAATCCACTAACAAGGTTGATCAAGTCTTGTTAACAAACTCTTTTCGAATAACATGAAACCGGAGAATTTTTGAATAACACTAGGTTACCTCAACGGGGATATGCATGTCCCCAACAATAAGAATATCATATTTCTTCTTGACAGTAGGAAGAGGGAATTCAAAACCTCCAATAGTAATCACTGAAATTTTTCCAATGGAATTGATACTATGGAGTTGAGGTTGTTTCCTCGGAAAGTGTCTCATATGTTCATTACCATTAACATGAAAAGTGACATTGCCTTTGTTGCACTCAATATCAGCCCCTGCAGTATTCAAAAAGCGTCTACCAAGGATAATCGATATACTATCATCCTTGGGAATATCAAGAATAACAAAGTCCGTTAAAATAGTAACGTTTGCAACCACAATAGGCACATCCTCACAAATACCGACAGGTATAGCAGTTGATTTATCGGCCATTTGCAAAGATATTTTAGTAGGTGTCAACTTATTCAAATCAATTCTACAATATAAAGAGAGAGGCATAACACTAACACCAACTCCAAGATCACATAAAGCAGTTTTAACATAGTTTCTTTTAATGGAGCATGGTATAGTTGGTACTCCTGGTCTCCTAGTTTCTTTGGTATTCCACCTTTAAAAGTATAATTGGCAAGCATGGTGGAAATTTTAGCTTCCGGTATCTTTCTTTTATTTGTAACAATATATTTCATATACTTAGCATAAGGATTCATTTTAAGCATATCAGTCAAACGCATGAGCAAAAAGATAGGTCTAATCATTTCAGCAAAGCGCTCAAAATCCTCATCATCCTTTTTCTTGGATGGTTTAGGAGGAAAAGACATGGGTTTCTGAACCCATGGTTCTCTTTCTTTACCGTGCTTCCTAGCGACGAAGTCTCTCTTATCATAATGTTGATTCTTTAATTATGGGTTATCAAGATCAACAGCAGGTTCAATCTCTACATCATTGTTATTGCTAGGTTGAGCATCAACATGAACATCATCATTTGTAACATCCCAAGTTTTCAATTTGGAATGTTATACATAGGTCATCATATGCATATCATATTTTATTTGCATTGCGTTTGCGATCCCAGGAATTCTAAGCAACTCAAGGACCCACGGAGAGAGTTGGGGATTTCATTCATTTTCATATTTGAATTCTTCTCAAATATTGAAAAGAGGATCACTTCGGTTTTAATTATTTTTCTCTCCAAAATATTTCATTATAAAAATAAGAGAGAGGAGATAATATGACTTCTCCAAAATAAAAGAAATATTGGAGGAAAATGTTAAAATCAAATAAATAATTTTTATTTAGATTTTTATGGCTATTTTATTTGAATTAGAAAAACATGCATTTTTCAGAATTGCATTTTTAGGCCAAGAAAATGTTCACTATGTTCTAGATATTTTATTTAGACGGTGAAAATTGTTTTTGGCATTTTTAGAATTTTTTATATTTCTTTAGGATTTTTACTTCGGCGGATTTTATTTAAAAAAAAGTCTTCGGACCGATTGGGCCGAAGCCCAGCCGGCCCAGCGCCCGGTCGCCCCTGACCCCGAGACGGTCTCCCGCTCCCGCACGCGCCGCCGCCGCCGTGGCCGCCCGGGAGTCCGCCACTGCCCTGCCCCCTCCCGTAAGCACCCCCCTCCCCCACCACGACCCCCTTTATAAGCCGCCCCACCACCGCTGCCTCTCCTCGTCCCACTCGCCGCCCAAGCCGCCGCCTGCGCCACCCCGCTGCCGCAAGCCGCCGCTCCGCCGCCCCGCGTCCGCGCCGCAGCCGCCCCGCCTCGCCGGAAGCCGCCGGACCTCGCGGATCTCGCCGCCCATTTTTTTGGTTTTAGGTAAAAAAAATCGTCCCAGTTTTTTTTAGAAACCCTAGATTCGGGTTTTTTTAGATCGGTTCGGTTCATTTTTTTGGTTTCGTTATTTAGCGAGCGTCCGCTCGTTAGTTCATTTATAACGAACGCGTTTGTCCGTTCATCTCTGTTAATGAACGTTCGCGCCGTAGTCTTTTCTTATTTTTCGGCCACGGACCTATCTATGATTATTTTTATCGCAGATTAGCCCCTGATCTTCAAACCCTCGCAACTTTTTAACCGTTCGTCCAAATCCAGTGAAACCAGCACCAAAATCTTCACCTCGAGCCCCTCTTTCTGGTTAACCAACTTGAAAATGATTTTGACAATTTAAAATTCGGTTTTCATGCAAATTTGAATTCGAAGTTCTTTGACCGTAGTTTCAGTTCCCTAGCTCCGATTCGATTGATTCGTTTTGCAAATCAAATCTCTTCAGTTGAACTTTCAGATTTGATCTTCTTATTTGAGTTTTACCCTGGCATCAATGCTTGAGTGCTTATGTATGCTATTGTTTGTTTGCGATAGAATTTCCGAAGTGCGAAGCGTGCTACTACCAGTCTCTAGCGTTTGCTGATCGTCATCAAGGCAAGTAACACTTTCATCGTATCCCTTTATCACCCAGTTTTATGCATTAGTTACAATCCTCAAACACTGCATGATTAGGATGTGATTAACATGTGGGCATTGGGAAGTAGATGATGAGGTAGAACCTATTGTCCTTTTGTTATCAAACCATTGGGAGTTACTTCTACGCTATGCTTATACTGCCATGCTATGCTCGTAGACTTGGATTGGGTTTGAGTGTATCCATGACAGATGTGAGATTTTTAATGAATGGTTAACTTAAGGTGGCTACTTAAACACACATCTGGGTGGATTGGTTGTGGGCACCTGGGGATATACCAGTGTTGTCCTTTGGTTCGCCACCCAGGCTCAAAGGGATCATAAGATTATTCATGCTAGAAACTTCCGTCTGCAGCCACAAGCTATTATGGGCTCTAGCATAGTTGAGTATGTTGCATGACCTCTTTCAGTGGTAGGCTAGCAGATGTAGGGGATGTAGGTTGGTACTGTCTACCCAGAGTAAAGAGTTAATGCTTCTGAAAGACTGTGTCTCGGTCATCCGTTTCTCAAACACCATGTAGTGCGAGAAATCCAATGGAGGAGATCGAGTCTTGTGGGGAAAAGTGCGCAAACCTCTGTAGAGTGTACAAACTAATCATGGTTAGTCGTGTCCCCGTTTGTGGACATCTTGAGTATCTGGTTCTTGGATTATCATGTTGATCTCATCACTCTAATTAATTTGTTGGGTTGTTAATTACTTGTTTAATTGGGATTGAGATGGGGATTTACCATTCTCAATGTTTATCAACTACCATGATAGTTAAATAAAATATATTCCTTTGTTGTAGGAAAAAATTGGCTTTTCGCAAAACATTATAACCATAGAGCCTCCACCAGCTATATATGCATGTAGTGATAGCATTTACTTGTTCATTGCTCTACTGTGTTATATTGCCAGCATATTCCATGTGCTGACCCGTTTCGGGCTGCAACATATCATGTTGCAGACTTTTCAAACGCAGAGTAAGGTGCGCTAGGTCGTTGTCGTGCACTCAGCTATGCCGTTGGAGTTGATGGACTCACTTTATCTTCCAAGCCTTCCGCTATTATCTTATTTAGATGGCCTTAAGCCATATTTATTGTAATAAGTTCTCTTTTGAGACATTCGATGTAATAAGTGTGTGAATGAACTCTGTTATAAATCCTTCGAGTACTGTGTGTGTCGGCATTACCGATCCAGGGATGACACTTATACACCAAGATTTGATCGTCTGAGGTCGGATCGCTATAAGATGGTATCAGAGCACACGCTGATTGTAGGACACGACCACTAAGATGAGCCATAGGTCACTCTTCTCTACTCATTTCTGGCTCCTCTCCATTTTCCACTCTATAGGATGGCGTGTTGGAAATATGCCCTAGAGGCAATAATAAATTGATTATTATTATATTTCCTTGTTCATGATAATCGTTTATTATCCATGCTATAATTGTATTGATAGGAAACTCAGATGCATGTGTGGATACATAGACAACACCATGTCCCTAGTAAGCCTCTAGTTGACTAGCTCGTTGATCAATAGATGGTTACGGTTTCCTGACCATGGACATTGGATGTCGTTGATAACGGGATCACATCATTAGGAGAATGATGTGATGGACAAGACCCAATCCTAAGACTAGCACAAAGATCGTGTAGTTCATATGCTAAAGCTTTTCTAATGTCAAGTATCATTTCCTTAGACCATGAGATTGTGCAACTCCCGGATACCGTAGGAATGCTTTGGGTGTACCAAACGTCACAACGTAACTGGGTGGCTATAAAGGTACACTACAGGTATCTCCGAAAGTGTCTGATGGGTTGGCACGAATTGAGACTGGGATTTGTCACTCCGTGTAACGGAGAAGAATCTCTGGGCCCACTCGGTAGGACATCATCATATGCGTAATGTGACCAAGGAGTTGATCATGGGATGATGTGTTACGGAACGAGTAAAGAGACTTGCCGGTAACGAGATTGAACAAGGTATCGAGATACCGATGATCGAATCTCGGGCAAGTGCAATACCGCTAGACAAAGGGAATTGAATACGGGATTGATTGAATCCTCGACATCGTGGTTCATCCGATGAGATCATCGTGGAACATGTGGGAGCCAACATGGGTATCCAGATCCCGCTGTTGGTTATTGGCCAGAGAGCTGTCTCGGTCATGTCTGCATGGTTCCCGAACCCGTAGGGTCTACACACTTAAGGTTCGGTGACGCTAGAGTTGTTATGGGAAATAGTATGTGGTTACCGAATGTTGTTCGGAGTCCCGGATGAGATCCCGGACATGACGAGGAGCTCCGGAATGGTCCGGAGGTGAAGATCGGTATATTGGACGAAGGGTATTGGAGTCCGGAATTGTTCTGGGGGTACCAGGTGATGACCAGCGTGTCCGAAAGGGGTTTCGGAGGCCCCGGCAAGCGTTGGGGGGCCTTATGGGCCAAGGGGAGAGGGCACATCAGCCCACTAAGGGGCTGAGCGCCCCTCCCAACCCCATCTCACGTAACCAGAGAGGTGGGGGCGCCACCCCTAGGGCAGCCTCCCCTCCCGGCTTGGGGGGCAAGTTTCCTAGGGGGTGGGGGCGCCCAAACCCATCTAGGGTTTCCCCTGTGGCCGCCGCCCCTCCCCTAGGGAACCCTAGGGCGCCTCCCCCTCCTCCCTTACCCCTATATATAGTGAGGAAGAGAGAGGGCAGCCGCACCCTTCCCCTGGCGCAGCCCTCTCCCTCCTCCAACACCTCGTCTTCCTCCGTAGTGCTTGGCGAAGCCCTGCCGGAGAACCACGAACTCCATCACCACCATGCCGTCGTGCTGTCGAAGTTTTCCCTCAACTTCTCCTCTCCCCTTGCTGGATCAAGAAGGAGGAGACGTCCCCGGGCTGTACGTGTGTTGAACGCGGAGGTGCCGTCCGTTCGGCACTAGGATCATCGGTGATTTGGATCACGACGAGTACGACTCCATCAACCCCGTTCACTTGAACGCTTCCGCTTAGCAATCTACAAGGGTATGTAGATGCACTCTCCTTCCCTCGTTGCTAGATTACTCCATAGATTGATCTTGGTGTTGCGTAGAAAATTTTGAATTTCTGCTACGTTCCCCAACAGTGGTATCAGAGCCAGGTCTATTGCGTAGATTCTTTGCACGAGTAGAACACAAAGTAGTTGTGGGCGTCGATTTTGTCAATTTGCTTGCCGTTACTAGTCTTATCTTGATTCGGCGGCATCGTGGGATGAAGCGGCCCGGACCGACCTTACACGTACTCTTACGTGAGACAGGTTCCACCGACTGACATGCACTAGTTGCATAAGGTGGCTAGCGGGTGTCTGTCTCTCCCACTTTAGTCGGATCGGATTCGATGAAAAGGGTCCTTATGAAGGGTAAATAGAAATTGGCATATCACGTTGTGGTTTTGCGTAGGTAAGAAACGTTCTTGCTAGAAACCCATAGCAGCCACGTAAAACATGCAAACAACAATTAGAGGATATCTAACTTGTTTTTGCAGGGTATGCCATGTGATGTGATATGGCCAAAGGATGTGATGTATGATATATGTGATGTATGAGATGATCATGTTCTTGTAATAGGAATCACGACTTGCATGTCGATGAGTATGACAACCGGCAGGATATAGGAGTTGTCTTTAATTTATTTATGACCTGCGTGTCAACATAAACGTCATGTAATTACTTTACTTTATTGCTAAAGCGTTAGCCATAGTAGTAGAAGTAATAGTTGACGTGACAAGTCCATGAAGACACGGTGATGGAGATCATGATGATGGAGATCATGGTGTCATGCCGGTGACGACGATGATCATGGAGCCCCGAAGATGGAGATCAAAAGGAGCAAAGTGATGATGGCCATATCATGTCACTATTTGATTACATGTGACGTTTATCATGTTTATACATCTTATTTGCTTAGAATGACGGTAGTAAATAAGATGATCCCTCATTAAAATTTCAAGAAAGTGTTCCCCCTAACTGTGCACCGTTGCGAAAGTTCATCGTTTCGAAGCACCACGTGATGATCGGGTGTGATAGATTCTTACGTTCGAATACAACGGGTGTTGACGAGCCTAGCATGTACAGACATGGCCTCGGAACACATGCAAACACTTAGGTTGACTTGACGAGCCTAGCATGTATAGACATGGCCTCGGAACACATAAGACCGAAAGGTCGAGCATGAGTCGTATGGTAGATACGATCAACATGAAGATGTTCACCGACGTTGACTAGTCCGTCTCACGTGATGATCGGACACGGCCTGGTTGACTCGGATCATGTAATCACTTAGATGACTAGAGGGATGTCTATCTGAGTGGGAGTTCATAAGATGAACTTAATTATCCTGAACATAGTCAAAAGATCTTTGCAAATTATGTCGTAAGCTCGCGCTTTAGTTCTACTGTTTTAGATATGTTCCTAGAGAAAATATAGTTGAAAGTTGATAGTAGCAATTATGCGGACAATCGAAGGCTTATGTCCTTAATGCAACGCTCGGTGTGCTGGACCTCGAACGTGGTCTGTGGATGTTGCGAACATCTGACATACACGATTTGATGACTACATGATAGTTCGGTAATGTTAAATGGTTTAGAATTGAGGCACTGAAGACATTTTTGAAATGTCGCGGAACATATGAGATGTTTCGAGGGCTGAAATTGGGATTTCAGGCTCGTGCCCACGTCAAGAGGTATAAGACCTCCGACGATTTTCTTAGCCTACAAACTAAGGGAGAAAAGCTCAATCGTTGAGCTTGTGCTCAGATTGTCTTAGTACAACAATCACTTGAATCAAGTGGGAGTTGATCTTCCAGATAAGATAGTGATGTTTCTCCAAAGTCATTGCCACCAAGCTGCTAGAGCTTCGTGATGAACTATAACATATCAGGGATAGATATGATAATCCTTGAAATATTCGCGATGTTTGACACCGCGAAAGTAGAAATCAAGAAGGAGCATCAATTGTTGATGGTTAGTGAAACCACTAGTTTCAAGAAGGGCAAGGGCAAGAAGGGATACTTCATGAAACGGCAAATCAGCTGCTGCTCTAGTGGAGAAACCCAAGGTTGAACCCAAACCCGAGACTGAGTGCTTCTGTAATAAGGGGAACAACCACTGGAGCAGAATTACCTTAGATACTTGGTAGATGAGAAGGCTGTCGATAGAAGTATATTGGATATACATTATGTGAATGTGTACTTTACTAGTACTCCTAGTAGCATCAGGGTATTAGATACCGGTTCGGTTGCTAAGTGTTAGTAACTCGAAATAAAAGCTACGGAATAAACGGAGACTAGCTAAAGGTGAGCTGACGAGATGTGTTGGAAGTGTTTCCAAGGTTGATGTGATCAAGCATCGCACGCTCCCTCTACCATCGAGATTGGTGTTAAACCTAAATAATTGTTATTTGGTATTTGCGTTGAGCATAGACATGATTGGATTATGTCTATCGCAATACGGTTATTCATTTAAGGAGAATAATGGTTACTCTATTTATTTGAATAATACCTTCAATGGTCTTGCACCTAAAATGAATGGTTTATTGAATCTCGATCATAGTGATACACATGTTCATGCCAAAAGATATAAGATAGTAATGATAGTACCACCTACTTGTGGCACTGCCATGTAAGTCATATTGGTATAAAACGCATGAAGAAGCTCCATGTTGATGGATCTTTGGACTCACTCATTTTTGAAAAGGATTGAGACATGTGAACCATGTCTATTGGTATATACGCATGAAGAAACTCCATGTAGATGGACCGTTTGGACTCACTTGATTTTGAATCACTTGAGATATGCAAATCATACCACATGGGCAAGATGACTGAAAGCTTCGGTTTCAGTAAAATGGAACTAGAAAGCAACTTGTTGGAAGTAACACATTTTGATGTGTGCAGTCCAATGAGTGCTAAGGCACGCAGTGGATATCGTTATGCTCTTACTTCACAGATGATTTGAGTAGATACTGAGTATATTTACTTGATGAAACACAAGTCTGAATTATTGAATTGTTCAAGTAATTTCAGAATGAAGTTGAAGATCTTCGTGATAAGAGGATAAAATGTCTATGATATGATCATAGAAATGAATATCTGAGTTATGAGTTTGGCACTGTGGAAATTGTTTCACAACTAATACCGCCTGGAACACCATAGTGTGATGGTGTGTCCGAACATCATAGTTGCACCCTATTGGATATAGTGCGTACCATGATGTCTCTCATCGAATACCACTATTGTTCATGGGTTACGCATTGGAGACAACCGCACTCACTTTAAATAGGGCACCACGTAATTCCGATGAGATGACACCGTATGAACTATGGTTTAGAGAAACCTAAGCTGTCATTTCTTAAAAGTTTGGGGCTGCGACGCTTATATGAAAAAGTTTCAGGCTGATAAGCTCGAACCCAAAGCGGATAACTCCATCTTCATAGGACACCCAAAATAGTTGGGTATACCTCCTGTCTCAGATCCGAAAGCAATAGGGATTGTTTCTCAAATCGGGTCCTTTCTCGAGGAAAAGTTTCTCTCGAAAGAATTGAGTGGGAGGATGGTGGAGACTTGATGAGGTTATTGAACCGTCACTTCAACTAGTATGTAGCAGGGCACAAGAAGTTGTTCCTGTGGCACCTACACCAATTGAAGTAGAAGCTTATGATAGTGATCATGAAACTTCGGATCAAGTCACTACCAAACCTCGTAGGATGACAAGGATGCGTGCTACTTCAGAGTGGTACGTGGTCCTGTCTTGGAAGTCATGTTGCTAGTCAACAATGAACCTACGAGCTATGGTGAAGCGATGGTGGGCCCGGATTCCGATGAATGGCTCGAGGCCATAAAATCCGAGAGAGGATCCATGTATGAAAACCAAGTGTAGACTTTGGCAGAACGGCTCGATGGTCGTGAGGCTGTTGAGTACAGATGGATTTTAAAAGGAAGACGGACAATGATGGTAAATGTCACCATTAAGAAAGCTCGACTTGCCGTTAAGATGTTTCCCGACAAGTTCAAGGAGTTGACTACGATGAGACTTTCTCACTCGTAGCGATGCTAAGAGTCTGTTGAAATTAGCAGGTACTGCATTATTTATGAAATCTTGCAGATAGGATGTCAAAATATTGTTTCCTTGTTCTTGAGGAAAGGTTGTAGGTGATACAACTAGAAGATTTTGTCGATCCTGAAAGATGCTAACAAGTATGCAAAGCCCCAGCAATCCTTCTAAGGACTGGAGTAAGCATCTCGGAGTTGGAATATACACTTTGGTGAGATAATCAAAGATTTTGAGTTTATACAAAGTTTATGAGAAACTTGTATTTCCAACGAAGTGAGTGGGAGCACTATAGAATTTCTGATGAGTATATGTTGTTGACATATTGTTGATCAGAAATGATGTAGAATTTCTGGAAAGCATATAGGGTTATTTGAAAATAGTTTTTCAATGGAAAACCTGATTTAAGCTACTTGAACATTGAGCATCAAGATCTATAGGGATAGATCAAAACGCCTAATGGTACTTTCAAATGAGCACATACCTTGACATGATCTTGAAGGTGTTCAAGATAGATCAGTCAAAGAAGGAGTTCTTGCCTGAGTTGTAAGGTATGAAGTTAAGACTTAAAGCTCGACCACGGCAGAATAGAGAGAAAGGACGAAGGTCGTCCCCTATGCTTAAGACATAGGCTCTACAGTATGCTATGCTGTGTACCGCACCTGAAATGTGCCTTGCCATGAGTCAGTCAGGGGGTACAAAGGTGATCTAGGAGTAGATCACTAGACAGCGGTCAAATTTATCCTTAGTAACTAGTGGACTAAGGAATTTTCTCGATTATGGAGGTGGTAAAAAGAGTTCGTCGTAAAGAGTTACGCTGATGCAAACTTTGACACTAATCCAGATTATTCTGAGTGGTAAACTGGATTCGTATAGTAGAACAGTTATTTGGAATATCTCCAAATGTAGCGTAATAGTTGCATCTACAAGATGACTTAGAAATTTGCGAAGTACATACGGATCTGAATGTTTCAGGCCCGTTGACTATAACCTCTCTCACAAGCATAACATGATCAAACCCAGAACTCTTGGGTGTTAGTCACATAGGGATGTGACCTTGAGTGTTAATCACATATCGATGTGAACTAGATTATTGACTCTAGTGCAAGTGGGAGACTGTTGGAAATATGCCCTAGAGGCAATAATAAATTGATTATTATTATATTTCCTTGTTCATGATAATCGTTTATTATCCATGCTATAATTGTATTGATAGGAAACTCAGATGCATGTGTGGATACATAGACAACACCATGTCCCTAGTAAGCCTCTAGTTGACTAGCTCGTTGATCAATAGATGGTTACGGTTTCCTGACCATGGACATTGGATGTCATTGATAACGGGATCACATCATTAGGAGAATGATGTGATGGACAAGACCCAATCCTAAGCCTAGCACAAAGATCGTGTAGTTCATATGCTAAAGCTTTTCTAATGTCAAGTATCATTTCCTTAGACCATGAGATTGTGCAACTCCCGGATACCGTAGGAATGCTTTGGGTGTACCAAACGTCACAACGTAACTGGGTGGCTATAAAGGTACACTACAGGTATCTCCGAAAGTGTCTGTTGGGTTGGCACGAATCGAGACTGGGATTTGTCACTCCGTGTAACGGAGAAGGCTCTCTGGGCCCACTCGGTAGGACATCATCATATGCGCAATGTGACCAAGGAGTTGATCACGGGATGATGTGTTACGGAACGAGTAAAGAGACTTGCCGGTAACGAGATTGAACAAGGTATCGAGATACCGATGATCGAATCTCGGGCAAGTGCAATACCGCTAGACAAAGGGAATTGAATAC